>PVIU01005870.1:0-21144 GCA_004026605.1 Ondatra zibethicus
GATCTCATTACAGATGGTTATGAGCCACCATGTGGTTGCTGGGAATTGAACTCAGGACCTCTGGAAGAGCAGTCAGTGCTCTTAACCTCTGAGCCATCTCTCCAGCCCGAGACAGGGTTTCTCAGTGGCTTTGGAGTCTGTCCTGGAACTTGCTCTTGTAGACCAGGCTGGCCTCGAACTCACAAAGATCTGCCTGCCTCTTGAGTGTATGGTTTGAATCTTAAATGTCTCCTCACTAAGACTTGTGTGATAAAGGTGGAGCTGCCAGCCAGTGGAGCTGTGTGAGGTGAGGTGAAAGGAAGTTAGGTTGCTGGGGGTATGCTCTTGAAGGCAGTGGAGACCCCGTCTCTTCCCTTTCTTAGCGTCTGTATACCGCAAAGCAGCAGCTCCATTGCCAGCTCCCTACCCCAATACAACATATTGTGTGGCCACGGGCCCAAAACAACATGAGCAAGCATCTATAGACTGACACCTCTCAAACCATGAGCCAAAAGATAACTTTCCTCTTAAATTGATTACTGTGTCATTCTGTCTTATCAGGAAATCCAACACAGAGATTAGGAATAAATGTGACACGATTTGATTTACAGGTTTTTTGTTCGTTTGTTTGTTTTTCGAGACAGGGTTTCTCTATAGCTTTGGAGCCTGTCCTGGAACTAGCTCTGGTAGACCAGGCCAGCCTTGAACTCACAGAGATCTGCCTGCCTCTGCCTCCTGAGTGCTAGGATTAAAGGTGTGTGCCACCACTACCTGGCTTTTGATTTATGGTTTAAAAAGACAACTTTGATCCAGGAATAGTGGTCCACCCTCTAATTTGAGCCCTCAGGAGGCTGAAGCAGGAGGGTTGCAAGCTTCAGTTAAGCTTTGGCTATGTAGTTGAGACCTGTCTTAAGAACCAAAGCCAAATTGCAAAGTGGTGGTGGTGCATGCCTTTAGTTCCAATATTTGGGAGGTATAGGCAGGTAGATCTCTGTGAGTTCGAGGCCATCCTGGACTACAGAAAGAGTTTCAGGACAACCAAGCCTACACAAAGAAACCCTGTCTCGACAAACCAAAGAGAGAGAGAGAAAAAAAAATCTAAAGTTTAACATATTGGATATTGGGTGCTTCTTTGACTGCTGGATTGTTGTGGGGTTAGGAATTGGAATCGAAGACTCATTAGGAGATTGGTGACTGATGATGTTGTAGAAGTAGAAATGAGGAAAATGGCTGAACTTGAAGGTACAGATTGGAGAGTAAACTTGGTAAGACTGACAATGGTATGGATATGGTGACTTGGCAGCAGGAGTCAGGGACAAAAGGGATGGCGTCTAAGTTTTGGTCTGAGTACCTTGAGAGATGGAGATGTCAGGAACTCAGGGACACTAGGAGAAAAGAAACACAGTTTGCAGGGGAAAGTCCATAAGGAAGTCAATGGCTGTTTTATTTTGCCCCCCAGCATCCCGTTACACTGCAAACAATACTGCTTTTGCCTTTGGCAAACCCTACAGCTAAAGGCAGAGATTCCAGCTACCAGGTTTTCAGAGCAAGGGTTGAGATCACCTGGTGACTAATACTAGATCCACAGGAAGACAGGAGGCAGAGAATTAGACATTTATCACGGTGCTGGGACGTGGAAGAATTATAGCCTAGCTTCTAGAATCCATGAAAATCCGAACAGTGATACTGTCTTGAGGATGCTGGCTCAGAGAGGTCGTTTGTAATTGTCCTCACTGTGGCCTGATTGTGACTGCTTTGAATTCATCTCACTTTTTAAGTCTAACAGCAGTCGGTCACTAAGCTAGTAGGAAGGAAGCAGCATTCAAGCACCTATGGTGTCACTTACTATTCTGGTGACTGGGTGCTTAATACACCTCTGCCCTCCAGTCTTCTTATTTCTGTGTAAATGGACACGCAGCTAAAGCTAAGTACTTAACTTTAACACTAACATTTACAAGCATCATCCCACTCTCTCCAGTCACCAGCGAGCTGAGTGACATCTCACTTTTACTGCCTGGGAACCAGACTCATGTCCATCCATTCCTCTAATGTTTACCTTGTACCTACAACATGCTAGGTTAGTTTTGTAGGCTCTGGGGGGTATACTGTGGACAGAACAAAATCCATGCCTTTGTGCAGCCTGGGGGTTAGGGTAAAGGAAGAGATGACAGGCATGCTAAATAGACGTACTGTATAGTCATCAGAAGGTGATAATGTTACAGAGAAAAGTAGATTTGGTCAATGGATTCTGGAGACGCTGCTACTTTAAGTGGGTAGGCAGGATAGATTTCATCAAAAAGGCGACATCTGAGCAAAGATTAGAAGGGCCCAAATGCAAAGGAAACCGCTTGGGGTGAGACGGAGAGCAACTGCTTAATATCCACCAACAACCCCACAACAGGGAGAGGAAAACGATACAGCTAGGCCTCCTTCTTAAATCCGTCTTTCTTTACAGGTCGGAGAACCCAAGGTTAGTGAGAGCACGCAAAATTTCGCAAGCAAGCAGTCCAGCGGTGGAGTCAGTGTCCCAGGATCAGAGAAGAAACCCGCATTACACACGCCCGGCCCGCGGCGTGCACCCCATCAGGGTGGCCCCAGGCAATCCATCCACTAAGGTTCCGCCCGCTCCACTGCCCTCTAGGCTCTAAGCTCCCTGCCCCGCAGCCACTCAGCTCGGTTTCCACGTAGCCGGTCACCGGCTACGGATTGCGCAACTCGGGCCGCTAGGCGGAGCCTGGACGTAGGCGGAGCGACCGAAGGCGGGCGGACCGGACCAGGCCGCCCCGAGCGCCGCGGCCAGGTGATGTGCGCCTGCGCACGTCCGCAGCGCGCCGCCGGCATTCCAGCCCCGCCCATCGCCCCGCCTCCAATTCCCGGGCGGAGTTCCTGCTGACGCCTGCGCACTGCGCCGCCGCACCCCGCGCCTGCTCAGATCGCCCGGGTCGGGCCCCATCCTCCGGGTTTTCCTGGTGGGGGAGGGGGCACGTCTCGGCGAGTCACGGTGATGGCGGCCACCATCCTGTGGTGAGGTAGCGGATTCTCTGCGGTCGTCGGGGAGTCCCTTGCGCCTCCTGCGGGGCCCGGTGGTTGGCGCGTGAGGAAGCACCGCGGGCCGAGCTTGCGGGGAAGGCGGCGGGACCGGCGGCGCGGCTAGGGGACGAGGGGCCCGGGGCGAGCGAGACTCGGCGGGGCGAATGTGACAAGCCCCCACCCCCACCGCCTTCCTCCTGAGAGCTCGAGGATCGCGGCCACCCCGGGGCGTCCAGGCCCCGGCGCAGGCACCATGCAGGTCACTCTGAAGACCCTTCAGCAGCAGACCTTCAAGATCGACATCGACCCGGAGGAGACGGTACGCGCGGCAGGGCGAGGGGAACGCGGGCCCGGGTCGGAGGTGGCGCGGGAGAGGGGCCCCCCAGGGGGGCGTGAGGTCACCGCGGGCTTTGTGGGCCGGGGACCGGGAAGGCCTGCAGGCAGATGGCGTGGAGCAGCACCGGCCCGCGCGGACACTGGAGGCCGCGGCCCGGAGCGCGTGGTCGTGGGGCCGGAGGGGGAGGGGAGGCCTGGAGGCCTGGGCGCTGGAGCCTGGCCTGAAGTGCACACACAGGTGGGGGAGGGCGACCCAGGCGTCGCCACCACCCTCCCACGACCTGGTTGGGTGCGGAGATCTAGGGGCCGGTTGGTTACCCAAGGTGATGGCCTTCAGAGTGCCTGTTTTGTCTGCACCAAGGAGACATGGTGGGGGAAAAATGAATTCTTAGCCTCTTAGAAGGAACCCTTTGATTTACGTCTAGCTTGGGCAGTTTTTACGTACCCCCCATCCGCCGGACCCACACCCACAGGTAGATTAAGCTCTGAGGCCTCGTTGGTGGTGAAGAATTTTTGCATTAAACCTTCAGATCCGGATTTAAACGTTCTCTCCGTCGTCTTGGGAACCCGCACGCTCCTCGGATTCCCAGAACAGTAGTATTTGAAGGGAGGGAAAAAAAAAAATATAAAAACTTTGTGTTCTGCGGCTAAAGCCGGTTACACTTAACTAGTTCACGTGATAAATTCCGATGCTGTCTCCAATTCTGCCTGTAAAAAAAGATGTACTATATTGAAGTTGATACAACTTTATGTCAGGAATCTAAAAATGCCATGCGTGTAAATTTCCTCACGTGCTGTGGAATTGTAGTAAGCCAGCAAATTGCTGCATATTCATTTTGTTTTATAAATGACTGATCCTATTTTGGTTGAAGATCCACTGACGTGGTGCTAATTAAATAGAGCCGAGTTCTGTTTGTGGCGCTGTAACTCGTTTACTACGACGTGGACAAATTACCCTGCTCCATTTCTGAAACAGGAATAGTACCAGCAGAGATGTGAGGATTAAATGGCATTTAGTTGGTTCATAAATGAGGCCTACTATGTAACTAAAGTATAGATACGTGTCTATGAAGACACAGTGTTAGGTTTTACCTATCTCATCGAATATTCTAAAGTCTTCTACATCTTTATAAGAAGCCAAGAATTCCGACATTTTTGAAATTGTGGCACAAAATGATTCTATATGCAATAATTGTTGAAGGTTCAGAAAATACCACTTACATATGAGAACTCTGCCGTTTCTTCAGAAGCAGTGGTTATAACCTAGTGGACTGTGGCCCAATAGAATAAAATTCTTACTGGATTTTCCTTTACTACTGAGAGTACTGAATAGTAAATTAAGATGAAAGCGTGGCCTTGGAGAGATGGTTCTGAGGTTAAGAATACTGGCTGCTCTTCTAGATCAATTTCCAGCACCCACATGACAGCTCACAACTGTCTGTAATTCTAGTTCCCAGGGGCTCTGATACCCTCACACAATATATGCAGGCAAATGCCAATAATGCACATAACATTAAAGAAAAGGCCGGCAGTGGCACACCCTTGATCCCAGCGTTCAGGAGGCAGAGGCAGGTGGATCTCTGTGAGTTGGAGGCCAGCCTCGTCTACAGAGCAAGTTTCAGGACGGGCTGTTACACACAGAGAAACCCTGCCTCAAAACAAAACAAAGATGAAAATGCAGGGCTGGGGGTGCAAGCATGTGTAAGTCCCTAAGGTCCATCACCAGGCCCTTGAAAAAAATTGCAACACAGTTATCGGCTTAATGATGTTAAGGAAAATATGTAAAATGCCTACTTGGCTTTGTTTCATTGGTGGCGATAAATGATGGGATAAGTCATGGTAACTTATTTGAGTTTAAAATACTGAATTGTCCCAGAATCACTATAGCAGAGAAATAGGTTTTACTTTATTTTTTTATGCCCGAATTTGTTGTAGTTTCGTAGTAACTTCACACTACTGAAATAAACGTGTGTGTGTGTGTGCGTGTGCATGCGTGCTGTATAAAATTTGTACCACACTTTAGGCCTTCCACATGTCTACTATTATCTTGGAGCCAGTGCAGTATTAAATTCCTAACTGTGCTTATTATTTACAAGTTTATTTCCAGGGGATGCAATATTTTACACTTTTAGAAATACATGTTTGGTGAGTTGTTAGTGACTTCTTCACTATTTGGTTACTAGAACAAATAATTTGTTGATGTTAATGTAATAAAAACCAGTATTGCAAAAAAAAAGTTTTTGTTTTTCCTAGACAGGCTTTCTCTGTGGCTTTGGAGCCTGTCCTGGAACTAGCTCTTGTAGACCAGGCTGGCCTCAAGCTCACAGAGATCTGCCTGCTTCTGCCTCCCGAGTGCTGGGATTAAAGGCGTGCGCCACCACCGCCTGGCGCAAAAAATGTAATTTAAGACATGTTTTGATTCCATATTCCATGCCACCCCCTTTGTGCCGGGAATCCAGTACAGACTTTGGGCTTTATGCACACTAGACAAGATTTGGACCATGGCCTCTTTATTTACATCTATAGTGAGTTTGATTAGCACACACACATTTTCCCTTTTGTTTGTTTATTTGTTAGTTTATTCATGCATGTATTTGAGACATTGTTTCACTATGGTCCTGACTGACACAGAAAAACACCTGCTTCTGCCTCCTCTGCTGGGATTAAAGCTATGTGGCCACTGCCCAGCAGGGTTTAGAGATTAGTTGATATTATTATTATTATTTTTTGGTTTTCGAGACAGGTTTCTCTGTGTAGCCACTTCTGTCCTGGAACTCATGAAACTCACTTTGTAATCCAGGCTGTACCTGAACTCACAGAGATCTGCCTGGCTCTCTGCTTCTTCAGTTCTAGGACTAAAGATGGGCACCACCACACCCAGCTTTTTTTTTTTTTTTTTCGATACAGTGCTTTAGAATTCCAGTATAGGGCTGAAGAGATGGCTCAGAGGTTAAGAGTACTGACTGCTCTTCTGGAGGTCCTGAGTTCAATTCCCACAACCCACATGGTGGCTCACAACCATATGTGAGATCTGGCGCCCTCTTCTGGCCTGCAGGCATACATGGAGGCTGAACACTGTGTACATAATAAATAAATCTTAAAAGAATTACAATATTAATAAAAGTGAAGATTATTTTAACAGTGGATGACACTAAATACTTTGTTTCAAAAATGTGACTAGAGATTTTAGAAGTAGATCAGTTTGGGGGTTTATAAGTAGATGGGGCAGATAAAAGTTCATGCCACTGAGCCTAATGACCTAAATTCAAACCCCCTGGACCTCTGTGGTAGGAGAGAACTGAGTCCTGAAGTTTTCTTCTTACTCCACTCACTCACTGTTTTGGGCACTGTGGCACTTGGGCACCCCACCCCAATAATGAATGAATATGTTTTAAAATTAGGATTTTAGGAATGTCTACAGTTAGTTGCCCATGGAAACTGGTTTCAGGTTTGCCCTTAACTAGTTTTTATGTAGAAGGGACTGAGGAAATAAAGTAATTTAAGGTGCCTTATTTAGAAACTCTTGGGAATGCCAAGCGTGGTACCTTTAATCCCAGCACTAGGGAGGCATAGGCAGATGGATCTTTGAGTTCAAGGCCAGCCTGTAGTCAGATTTTTTGGCTCTCCTGTCAGCTCCCAAATCATGAAATAGAGACTTATTAATTATAAAATCTTAACCAATAGTTTAGGCTTGTTTCTAACTAGCTCTTGCAACTTAAATTAACCAGAATTGTATTGGTGTGCGGTCCACCACGTGGCTTTCCCTCTGTCCCGTTTTGTGCCACCAGCTCATTGTGTGTCTGCTTCTCCACCCTTTCCAGCATCCTCTGCTCTAAAAGTCTTGCCTTGCTATTGACTGCTCAGCTTTTCATTAAACCAGTTTAGTGACACATTCACAGTATAGAAAGATTATTCCACAACACCACCCTGATTACAGAGTGAGTTCCAAAATAACCAGAGCTACACAGAGAAACCCTGTCTCCAAAGACCAAAAAGAGAGAAACTCTTAGCATCATGACATGAACATAAAATGAGAAAGGATTGAGAGCTAAGGGCTCAACTAAGGAGTGATTGGTTCCTTGCTGGGCTGGTCAGTGCTGAGTGAACTCTGCTGGAGATGCTGAGCACAGGGACAGTGAAACCATGGTATGGGGTTTCTGGAAGTTTTATCGCCTAGTTGAGAATCAGTGGCTAAAGGGCAAGGGCATGGTGTGTTTTTGTTTGTTTGTTTTTTTATTTTATTTTATTTTTGAGACAGGGTTTCTCTGTTGCTTTGGAGCCTGTCCTAGCACTAATTCTTGTAAGCCAGGCTGGTCTCAAACTCACAGAGATCCCCTGCCTCTGCCTCACGAGTGCTAGGATTAAAGGCGTGTGCTACCGGCAAGGGTATGTTTTGTTTGCTCTTGCTTTTTTAAAAGCTGAAAGTCCCTCTCTGATTTTTTTTTAAGTGGCAAGACTAAAAATATGTTTGAGAAAGCTTTATTTTTGTGTATAGGTATTTTGTCTACACATGTTCTTTGTGCCACCTGTGTGCAGTGCCTGTGGAGGCCAGAAGAGGGCATCAGAGTCCCCTAGAGTGGAGCTCTGGACCATAGTTAGTCACCATGTGGGTATTGGAGTTTGAACCCGGGTAACCCCTGAGTCACCTCTGAATCCCCACCAGACTTTAGCACTTACCATTTTGTGCCACTTACGTGGCTGTTACCATCTACTATCTTCACCATCACCTTTACAGAGGCTCCAACTTTTTAGATAGAGTAACACATTCTTTATGTAATAGCCAAGCATTAAGAAGCAAATTGAGAAGTGCTGGGTATGGGAGGAGAGGTTTTTAGAAAAGATTTGTTTTATTTTTTATGGTGTTGTAAGTAGATGAATACTGAAAAAATTGATGAAGGAAATGTAAGCAGCCTGTATTATATGCTAATGCAATTTTGAAATATCTAATAGACCATTACTGTGAACTTTCTGTTGTTGTTTGGCTTGTTTGTATTTTGAGTGTCAGTAGTCTCTATATAGACCAGGCTGGCTTGACTCTAGCGATTTTTTTTTTCGGGGGGGGGCTCACTGGCATCACATTGCTGGACTATTAAACAGAGATCTCAACCCGTGGGTCAACCCCTTGGGTGTTGTACAACCCTGTCTCAGAGGACAGATACCAGATATCTTGCATGTCAGATTTTTATGTTATGATCCATATCAGTAGCAAAGTTACAGTTATGAAGTAGGAATGAAAATAATTTTATGGTTGGGATCACCACAACATGAGAAACTGTGTTAAATAAGGGTCATGGCATTAGGAATGGTGAGAACCACTGATTTTAAAATCCTTAATGTTTCTGCAGTTTGGTGCCAATGAGCATTTAGCAGGAAAGAACAAAGTTTTTAATCCAAAGTCCCTGACTGTTTCAGAAGTTTTACTGCTGATTAAAACTGTTAAGAACAGGCAGGTTGCTGGGCAGTGATAGTGCACGCGTTTAATCCCAGCACTCGGGAGGCAGAGGCAGGTGGGGATCTCTGTGAGTTCGAGGCCAGCCTGGTCTAGGTAATAAATAAATTTTGAAATAGTGAAATATTAAAAAAAAATTGGAGTGTATGTCAGAAAACAACTTTCAGTTGGGTTTTTTTTTTTTGGCTTTTCAAGACAGGGTTTCTTTGTAGCTTTGGTGCTGTCCTGGAACTAGCTCTTGTAGACCAGGCTGGTCTCCAACTCAGAGAGATCCGCCTGCCTCTGCCTCCCGAGTGTTGGGATTAAAGGCGTGCCCCACCACTGCCCGGCAGAAATCAGTATTCTTTTTCCACCATGTGGGTTCCGAGGCTCCAATGTGGATCATCAGATCTCTCAGCAAGCACCTTTGGCTACTGAGTCCTCTTGCCAGCCCCTAGTGCAGTGTCTTAATGTATCACTAAATGTCGACAGTATATAGAATACAAATTAATACTGCAGTCTGCTTATGCTTGATGCTAGTTAAATATTTTGAGTAAGGGGAGGTAGTGTGCATGGACAGAAGGACTTAAATCTGTGATATTCTTCAAGTATCAGAACTTTAGTGTGAGTACATTATACGTAATAATAAAACTATATATTTGTAATTTTTTTGCTTTTCAGTTTGTTTTTTATGTATGGTGCACACATTGTGTTGGGCTTTTAAATTATTTTCATTGTATGTGTGTCCATGGGGAAGTGCACATTTCACTGTGTGTGTGTGTGTGTAGATCAGAACTTTGGGGAGTTGGTTCTCTACTTTTGTGGGTTCTATTCTAGGGATAAAACTCAAGGTCACTAGGCTTGTGTGCTTTTATCTGTGAAACATTTTGCCAGCCTTCATGTGTTTTTGACAAAATAACTAAAGATATTTATATCTCTAAACCGGTGGTTTGCTATATTGTGATTTACAAAGAATTACCTCCCTTTGTGGTTATTGCATGATTTTGGAGGTTATTATAAAATAACTGCTTTAGTTTTTATTCTGTACACAATATTTGCTAGCCATTACTTTTTAGTGATTTCTGTTTTGGTTTATTTATTTTTTCTGTAGTCAGTGCTAGATACAGTGCTTTCTAGGTTCTTAAGACATGAATAGTAAATATGTTAAATTATAATACAAGGGCAGATTATATAGATAGGGCAGATACAGTAAGATTGGAAAATCTGGTTTGTGTTATCTCACAGCTTTCACTTTTCTGTACTCACAGTAGGCTTTTTATTTTCCATAGGCATTCAGTAAAGATTTTCACTGGTGGATGCCTTCTACTGGTAACTATGAAGTTGCTGACATTCTGTGTGTGCGTGTGTGATAAGTGCTTTGTAGAAACTGAAATTGGGTGAGATGATGGATGATGTGATTGATGGTCCTTGACTGGGTGGCTACTTCACAGTCAGTAGGTCACAGAAAGGCCTTTGTGGAGGTGATGTCTGAGCAACAAGCTGAGATCTGAACATAGCATGTTACAAAATAAGGAATCTTTTCTATGGAGAACCTTTAGATTATAAACTTTAGGATTTTAAGAATGTAGGATGGGATTTTTCAAAGATAGGTGGGAAACATTTTGAAAAATTGTGGCGTTTCCTCTTGTTTTTTTGTGCCTAGTCCAGCCTCAAACCTATGGCAATCCTATTCTACTTGAATGCTGGGATTATAGTCATGAGTCATCTGTCTCATTTATGATCTTTTTTTTTTTTTAAGGTTGTCTGTTCTTGTGTGGGAAATGGGTAGTAGAGTGGACAAGAAAGAAAGCAAGGTGGGGGCTCTGAAGGGCTTGTGCAATAATTTTAAGCAATTGAACTTTTAACCAAGATTGGAGATGGACTTGATATTTTTTATTTTATTTTTTTATTTTTTTTTTGGTTTACAAGACAGGGTTTCTCTGTAGCTTTGGTGCCTGTCTTGGAACTAGCTCTGCAGACCAGGCTGGCCTACAACTAATGGAATTCGCTTGCCTTGAGTGCTGAGATTAAAGGTGTGCGCCACCACATCGGGCTAATGTAAGAGTTTTAAGAAGAAAAAGGGGTCAGTTATATCTGTTTCAGAGATGAAGAAGATAAAAACAGACCTGATCTTTGGTTTGGGTGGTTTGCAGGTCTTTGACCCTAGTGAGCAATATCCTGGTAGAAATGGAGCTAGAAGCTGTATTGAAGTGGATGTTGTGTAAGGATGTAGAATAGTAGCAATGGACAGATGGACAGATAGTATTCTTTTTTTTTTTTTTTTTTTTTTTTTTTTGGTTTTTCAAGACAGGGTTTCTCTGCAGCTTTGGAGCCAGTGCTGGAACTAGCTCTTGTAGACCAGGCTGGCCTTGAACTCACAGAGATCTGCCTGCCTCTGCCTCCCGAGTGCTGGGATTAAAGGCGTATGTTATCACTGCCTGGTAAAATAGTATTCTTTATCTTTGCCATTATCCTTTTTCCTAATTTGTGGTTTTAAAAACATGAAGTTGAACATAGTACCTCTCAGCTTCATAACATGGAGGTAGGCATTATTTTAAAAGGAAACCCACATTGCTGAAAAAATGTGATTAACATATGTCATGAAAAGTAAATGACGTTAGTTTGATTATCTATGAAAGATGTCTTGTACTTTGGCCTTTTATTCTTTTGTCTTGTACACAGTGGTCTGTATTCTGTCTCAGCTTCAGTCCCATTATTAGAAGTTAGTTCTCCACATTCCTGGTAACTGCCACTTCCCCTAACCCCAGTGTATTAGTTACTGTCTGTTGCTGTGACAAGACACTCTTAAGGAAGAGCTTATGGAAGAGAGTTATTTTGGCTTATGGTTCTAGAGGGAGAGTTCAAAGTGGCCAGGGAATCCTGGCAGCAGAAGGCCAGAGCAGGAAACTGAAAGAAAGACCACATTTCATCCCCTTGCCGGAAGAAAGAGTGAACTGGAAATGGAATGAGGCTATAAACTTTTTTTCCCCCTCGAGATGGGTTTCTCTGTAACAGTCCTGACTATCCTGGAACTGCTTTGTAGACCAGGCTGGCCTCAGTCTTACTGAGATCTGCCTGCCGCTGCCTCCCAAGTGCTAGGATTAAAGGCATGAGCCACCACTGCCCACCTAGGCTATGTTAACTCTTAAAGCAACTCCCAGAGATGTACTTCCTCCACAAGGTTCCTGAAGGTTCCATAACCTCCACAAACAGTACCACCGCCTGGGGACCAAGTGTTCAAATGTCTGAGCGTGTGGAGCATTTCTCAGTCAACACCACACACCCAGGAACGTTTTTAGCGTTCCACTCTGTTTTCATTTCCTGATTCCAACCCTAATGAGATTTTTTAAGGCATTTGATAGAAATTTCCTTTTCACTGGCTCTCAGACCTTTATCTTGTCACTTCTATGATTGCTTATCAAGAGTTGGGTCACAGGCTTGGAAGACTCAGCACAGCGCCCAGACTGAGTTGGGTAGGTTACCCAGCTGTGCCCTCATCTGTAAAATGAGGACAACAGCACGGAAAGTGTTATATGATAGCCTTTTGAAGATGCTGTGGATTTGAAATAATATGTACATACAGTTTGATGTCAACAGTGCTGGGCAGTATGGTCCTACTTCTACACCATTGTTCTCGATTGGGAATTACAGAAGCTCTAAAATTCACTTTGATGTTTCTACTTGGACTTGTGAAATCAGACAAATACTTAGTTGCATGAACTTGTCTCAGACTCTTGAACGTAAACATCAGTTCTTACCAGTCATTGTAATCCACTCCCTCTTCCACTTCTGCAGGAAGATTTCATTTTCTGTTTATTTTCAGCAGAAAATACTAGTTTTTTTCTTATTGATAATTCTGACAGTACATCTACAAGGCCCTACTACAGCTACCTACTTGTTACTGGTGGTTTTCTTTTTAAATTGTAGATGCCTGTCTATTATGGATGTACCACTTAAGGTTAATCTACATTTTTTTTCCACTGTATTCTATCTCCTTTCTTCTGAAAAGGACACCTATATCAGACACCTTATGTGACTGTGACCACATATATCCAAGAGAGCAATAGCAGCATAAGGGAGAGGTGATCTATTTCCTTCTTGGTTTCAGAGGATGCATCCCACGGTTACTTGGTCTCATGTACTTGGGTAGAACATCATGGTGGCTGGAGCTTGTGGAGGAGGAAGCTGTTCACCTCATGGAATCAGGAAGCAGAGAATAGAAATGACAGGTTGATTTTTTTTCTTTGACAGGTTGATTTTTAAAAGGAATGCCCCCAGTGAATTCCTCCCTCCCTCCCTCCCTCCCTCCCTCCCTCCCTCCCTCCCAAGATAGTGCTGCCAGTAGCAGACTGTTTTTTAACATGTGAACCTGCTGGGAGCATTTCATCCTTGACCCCAGCATCTCTGCTTCTTTGGGTTTTCAGTTTTAGAGTATGCAGATGTCCATCCCCATCATAATAAAACTCTCCTTCCCCTTATCCCCTTCCAACTGTGGCTCTATTTTTTGGTTTCCACCTCACAATAAAACTCAAAGAACATGTTCTGTTTCATTGTTTTCCATGCCTTGCTCTCCTCCTAGTAGTGCCCTAGACGGTGTTCTTAGAGAAGTGTGTCTTACTCTTGCTCTCCTCTTGTCCACTTGTCTTTTGTCGTTGAGTACAATGCTTTTAAAAAAAAATCTCTTTAGCAAGGGAATATCAATTACCTGCTTGCTTTAAAGTTGATGTGAAAATCAGGTAATTTAGTGCCTAAAAATATAAATATATATAAATTGTGGAAGAACTTGTGCTATGTTTAAAAATAAAAATCCATTTTCATGAATTTGATTTTGATCAGTCTTTTCGCTATCTTTTAGATGAAAAAGCTTGTGTAAATGATACTCTTTCAACTTTACATTGTCAGTGTCTTTGAAAGGGATAAGCTGGAACCAAGGTCTTGCCATTTCAACTTGAAAATTAGATCTCCCCCTCCCCCATAGGCAATGCATGAAATTTGCTTTTTAAAGGAATGTGTTGAACTTAGACCTCCTATAATAGCAGGGTGAACCCTGCCAAATGATGCTGTGCCACCTGTTTCTTATAAACACCTGGGCAGTGAAGCCAGTCTCACTGTGTAACTCTTTAATAACATCGCGTAGGCTTGTTCAGGCAGTGGAGGTGGATCTGCTCTCATGACTGACGAATGTAAATCAGATACTGATGCTCCAACAGTGAACAAGGCTGTTTCTCATTCTCTGCTTTGGTTAGGCAGATGGGTTCTCCTGACCCACTCAATAAAATGGCTTATTTTTGCCCTTTTAGAAACCTTAAACGCTATAGCTAGTGTGGAATTAACCTTATACATGCTCCCATTTCTATCTGCTTTGATCTCGTTAAGGTCATAACATCTGGAATGTATTTTAAAAGCAAATTAAGTTGATGTGTATAGGTTGATTTAGGAACATTTTACATAGTTTCCGTGGGAAAAATAATAGATTCAGGATTTAAATAATAGCCTCTGGGTAATAACTCCAATGAAGATTGCCTTTAAAAATGATTACATTTATATATTTTTCCACAAACACCGCAGCCCTTATGTGGCAGTCAGAGGACAAGCTGTGGGAATTGGTTCTCTCCTCCTAATTCCACCATGTGGGTTCTGGGAATCAAACTTAGTTTGCCCTGCTTGGTAGCAGAACCTTCTACAGCCTTTGTTTACTGTCTCTTCTCACATAATGCTCTCGTATCAGTTGCTGTTTTATGAGTCTCTCACTGAGTTCAGTGGTGCAATTTTCCTGTTTCCATTGCAGTTAGTAGACACCTTACTTTTTTCCTTTTTTTGGCTCCCCACTGGCCCCCCTCCCCACAGGTTGGCCTTGAACTCAGATCCACACGTCTCTGCCTCCCAATTGCTGAGATCACTGCTTGTGAATAGACACCTATAATCAGCTTTGTTTCTGTAATTATTCAGAATCTGCTTTGGCTTTGGAAATTTTTTTATTTCTGTGTGTGTGTGTCTGTGTCTTGGTCGATATCCACATGCCCTAAGGACAACTTGTTCTCTCCTCTTACCTTGTAAGTCTCTGAGATCTAACCCAGGACCTGAGGTTGATCACTACATCCTTATTGGCCCAGGTAGGGTCTCCTACTATTTGCAGGTGTGTTGCACACTCAGGCTAGCTGGCCTGTAAGTGCTCGTGCGTGTGTGTGTGTGTGTGTGTGTGTGTGTGTGTGTGTGTGTGTGCGCGCGCGCGCGCCGGGCATGAGAGAGCTTAATTAATTTTCTTATCTGCCCCTTCTTACAGTAGGAGTGCTAGGATAACAGACATGCGCCACAAAGTAGAACTTCTAATTATGGATTCAGTAATCCAAACTCACATCGTCAGGTTTGAATTCAAATTATACTTGTGTAACAAGCAAGTCCTTTTACTCTCTGAGCCATTTAATGCTCATTTTAATTTATTTAGATTTTATAGTGGTAGTTGCCCCCTTTGCCTACTCTGTCTTTTTTTTTTTTTTAAAGATTTATTATGTATACAGTATTCTGCCTGTGTGTATTCTTGCAGGCCAGAAGAGGGCACCAGATCTCATTACAGATGCTTGTGAGCCACCATGTGGTTGCTGGGGATTGAACTCAGGACCTTTGGAAGAGCAGCAATGCTCTTAACAGCTGAGCCATCTCTCCAGCCTTAGTTTTCTCTTTAAGTAATCTAGGCTTGTATAGTAAAAAGGTGCAAGCTTTGTCCTTAGTTGAGTAACCTCTTAAGAATCTCTTTCAAGTAGTAATCATCACTATACTAGGCTTGTTTTCTTTTTGTCTTTTCCTTTTTTATCTTTTTCTTTTTTTCTTTTTTGGTTTTTTTCGAGATAGTGTTTCTCTGTGCAACAGACCTAGCTGTTTTGGAGCTAGCTCTATACACCAGGTTGGCCTCGAACTCACAAGAGATCTGCCTGCCTCTGCCTCCCGAGTTCTGGGATTAAAGGTGTGCGCCACCACCTCCCAGCTCTAGGTTTGTTTTCAAAAATAAATTGTGCAGCTACTAGTTTTTTCCTTTCACAGTTTTGTAAATGTTTCTCATTTACTCACACTGCACAATGTTCAAATGAATGTTTGTAATAATTACTATTCCAGCTTGATGAGTGTTTAAATTTGTTTTCAGGTTTAGTGACAAAGCTGTGTATGACTGCCTTGGAAACACAATGGGAGAATCCCATTTGCATTGAATTACTGGCTTAATGGCTCGTACATTGCCTTTAAAATGGCTGTGTCAGTGGTCATAAGTATTAGCAGCATGCACACAAATACCTTCCATGTGATTACTTGCCCACTGGAGGAGGATTCCTTCCAAAGTGGTTGCCTCAAATGGCTAACTCCTTGATGCTTGCTATTGACTAGAAACTTAAGTTTCTTCCCATGTCCCAGACAGATCTCTCCAGGCTGCTTGGGTGTCTTCAGGGCTTGGTGGCTTGCTGGCATTTAGCTAGCACAACTGGAGATGTAGTATAGGTGAGAAGAGCTAATTGCAGTCATAGCTCAGCTATATGCAGACAGATAGTTCCAGACCACTCCCCAGCCCCAAACAAAAATTCCAGTACATAAGTTCCTCCTTAGATGAATCTCACTGATGAACATTCTTCCTGTACTGTAAATCTCGAGACTGCTTGAATACCTAGTGTGATAAATGCTCTGTAAGTAGTGGTTCTACTGTGTTCTCTGAGAGTAGAAACAACTATTTCAGTCACTGTTGAATCTTTGCATGTGGAACATGTGGGCGTAAATGGCTGCCTTGTGTGACGCTCTTCCCTGACTCATGGCAGGTTCACCACTAGCTTAACCAAATTGTTTGCCCTGTCATTGTACTGTTTTCTTACAGGTGCAAGACTATTTTGTACTGCTTCTTCATTTCATTTGCATTCCTTATTTTCCTGCTTGAGTTGCATACTCAGATGGTCAGTTTTTCTTTGTTTAATGATGAAAGTCTTTAGTATTACTCCAGTTCTTTTTTGTTGTTGTTGTTTGGTTGTTTTGTTTGTTTGGTTGTTTTGCTTTAGTTTTTCGAGACAGGGTTTCTCTGTGTCACTTTGTTGCCTGCTCTTGTAGACCAGGCTGGCCTCAAACTCACAGAGATCCTCCTGCCTCTGCCTTACTCCAGTTCTTTCTACAGCTAAGTGGTTTAGTGTTTTTGTACAAAACTTGCTATTAGGCTCTTAATATGTTTTTTTAATTTTTTTAATTTCTTTCAGGAAAAGTTATTTAGCAGTAAATAATGAGCCTCTTTTTTGGTGTATATTTTTAGTTGTAATTCATGGGGTTTTGTTCTTTTAATGTACAAAATTAGAAAGGGGTTTATTCCTTAGGCCTTTAAAATACATTCCATGGTCTTAGTTTTTAAATATTGTGTTGATCCAGGAAATAAAAATATAGTTTCTAGCCTGGCGATAGTGGTGCACGCCTTTAATCCCAGCACTCAGGAGGTAGAGACAGGTGGATCTATGTGAGATAGAGGCCAGCCTGGTCTAGAGCAAGTTTCAGGACAGGCTCCAAATGCTACAGAGAAACCCTGTCCCCAAAAAACAAAACAACAAAAAAAGTTTCTTGGGCTAATGAGATGACTCAGTGGGTTAAGAGCTTGTCTTAGCATTGCTGTGATGAAATGACATGACCAAAAGCAACTTGGGGAGGGAAGGGTTTGTTTGGTTTACTCTTCCACACCACTGTTGATCATTTAAGGAAGTCAGGACAGCTCAGATTAGGTAAGAACCTGGAGGTGGGTGCTGATGTAGAAGCCATGTAAAGGTGCTGCTTAATGACTCCTCATGCTTGCTTAGTCTGCTTACAGAACCCAGAGCCACCAGCCCAGGGGTGGCATCACCCACAATGGACTGGTCCCTCCCCCATCAATCACTTATTAAAAAAATGTCCTACAGGCTTGCCTACAGCCCAGTTTAAGGAAGGAATTTTCTCAACTGAGGCTCCCTCTTCTCTGATGATTCTAATTTGTATCAAGTTGACATTAGACTAACTAGCACAGTGCTTACAGCAGAAGCACGAAGACTACCTTTCGTGCTGCCTCCAGCCATGTAAAACATCAGGTAGATATGGCCACCCACCATAATCCCAGTACTCAGGTGGTAGGACTCCCAGGAGCTAGCTGTCTAGACCAACCAAATCTTTAAGCAACCTTCAGTATGTAAGGTAACCACAGTTGAAGATACTCAATGTCTGCTTGTGGATTTCTCACATACATGTAAAACATGTACACACAAACCAAAAACAAAAAAGTCTTGTTATGTGCCTATGCATATTAATTTTGTCTAAATTTTCTCCTCACTCAGTATAACTTCTCAGGAATAAGAGTCCCACTTTGTCTTACCATCTTCCTGTGTCTTTTTTTTTTTTAACATATTGCTGTATATGTATAATAACCTATATTCATTCAGCACAACTCACTAGCTCAACTAGTATGCCCTGGGTTCACTCGAGTGACATGTATAGTCTGCAATTCATTCATGGCTTCAGGCGTGTAAATATAGTTTTTCTCTGTAAATGAGTTTGGAGAAAACCTAACATCTGTATTAGTCCTTTTCTGTTGCTGAGATAAGCACTGTGACCAAAAGCAATTTTTGAAGGGGTTTATTTTAGCTTATGGCTCCAGAGGGAGAGAGTTCCAGACTAGGGTAGGAACTCAAGGCTGTGGGAGCAGGAAGCTGGCAGGTTGCATTTCATCCATGCACAAGAAGCAGGGAGGAAAAGCAAGAAGTGGAAAAAGATTATAGTGCTTCAAAGCTCGCCCTACCCCCATGATATGCTTCCTCCAGGTTACACTTCTATAGGTTTCATACCTCCCCAGACAGACCGCTATTCAACTACACAAGCAAACTTGCGTAGTTGTGGTTCAGAGCACCACACCACCCAGCAGCATGCCAGTTGTGCTCTGCCTGCGTTCTCATGTAATTGACTTCAGGCAAGTAATTCACGTTACATACCAGTTCTCAATTTTTTGACATCTACCATTATGACCTAACTGAACTATGCCTGGCTATTTTTCCAAAGCATTTAAAGTCAACACAGAACAGAGCTACTTGATTCGGTGTTTATGGTGGCAAAATTCACAGTGGCTGAGTTAAGGAGCCAGACATGGGTGACTGTCAACAGAGAAATGGGAAAAGAAAATTTGGTACACATATCCAGTATTTTTTTTTTTGGCAGCCATAAAGAACAGTTATACTCTTTGCATGAAAATGAATGCAATGCAAGATAACCATATTTAAGTCAGTTTCAGAAATACCAGTAGCACAGATTTTCTTTCATTTGTGACTTCTAAATTGGATGAAGAGAAATAAAACCATATATGTATATATGACATGAAAGTAGAGGTGGGACTGTCGAGGAAACTTACAGGAGGGAATCGGTGTCATAAAGTGGAAGAGGTCAGGGAATGTGCCCAAGCATCGTATGTCTGTATGGGAATGTCTTATGTGACCCAGCACTTTGTGCAGTGAATATGTGCCAGTGTGGAGAAAGTGAAAATGTAAGCAGATTTTCTCATAAGAAGGTCAGTAATGATTTAGGACAGGGGTGGGTCAGAATTGTTAAAGAGGTTTTGGACTTTTTTAAAAAGTATGACCTACATTTGCTTAATTTTATATCATAGGGAAAAGTATATTAAATTGGATAATGGTAAGTAATTTATATTTTGAGTTTATTGATACTAAGATTTCTTAATTTTTTCCCCCAAACAGTTTCAAATTTACCTGTAAATTGTGGGAAATAATGTCCCAAGAGTTTTGTGATGTTGGGTTACATCAGAATGGCATTTTAGGAAGTCAGTGTGGCACAGTCGACTAGAGTATTTCTAAAATTCCCTAAAGCTTGGAGTCATGGGGAGCCATTTTGGGTCCCAGCTAACTAACACTAGTAAGTAGTCTTGTGTCATAGGGCAGGTGACTTAACCTTTGCATTTTTACGTCCTCTCCTGTAAAATTGAGGGGATGGTAATTCCTTTGATCTGAGTGTTTTAATGTTTTGTTCCATGTTAAGGTCGTTAACGTTAGATGTTCTTACCTTTTATTTTGGAAAGATCATCAATATGTGTTCACTCATTTGGAAAAAGCCTATGGAGACATTTCTTGATTGAGGTTCCCTCCTTTTAGCTTGTTGGTTAAGTTGACATGAAGTTAGCCAGGTCAAGCCCCTAGCGATCCACCTGCCTCCAGAGTGCTTTACCACCATGCCCTGCAAGAAGGCATTTCTTGTTTTGTTTTGTTCTGTTGTGTTTTGAGAGAGGGTTCTCTGTGTGACAGCTATCCTGGAAATTTGCTTTGTAGGCCAGGCTGGCCTTGAAATCATTGAGATCTTCCTCCCTGTGCTGGGTTAAAAGAGTATGCCACCATGCCTGGTCCTAGCCCTTTCTTAATCTAAGTGATAAGCTTATACATTTTATGAAACAAAGCTTCAGAATCTTGGAATTTTTATTTTACATTTGTTAAATAAAAAAATGACTATTCGTGGTTTTTCTCTGGTGCTGTGGATTGAATCTACCTGTCATGCATGTTTTAGATCTATGAATGTGGACCATGATATAAAGTTCATGTCAGAGGCACCTCATAATTCAGGGTAGGTCTTTGAGTAAAATATTAGGAAGACAAGACCTTTGAAGCACTAATTAAAATGTCAGCTGCCATGTGGATGCTGGGAATTGAACCTCCAAGTCCTTTGGAAGAGCAGCCTCTTAGCTGCCGAGCCATCTCTCCAGCCTCCTACACTAAAATATATTAAAATTTTCATCTTTGTTTTTAATATTTTTTATTGATATTTATTGAGTTCTACGTTTTTCTCTGCTCCCCTCCCTGCCACTCCCCTCCCTCCTTCAACCCTTCCCCAAGGTCCCCAACTCCCAATTTACTCAGGAGATCTTGTCTTTTTATACTTTCTACTTCCCATGTAGATTAGATCTATGTAAGTCTCTCTTAGTGCCCGTATTGTTGTCTAAGTTCTCTGGGATTGTGGTTTGTAGGCTGGCTTTCTTTGCTTTATGTTTAAAAACCATCTATGAGTGAGCACATGTGATAATTGTCTTTCTGTGTCTGGGTTACCTCACTCAAAATAATGTTTTCTAGCTCCATCCATTTTCCTGCAAAATTCAAACTGTCATTTATTTTTTTTCTGCTGTGTAGTACTCCATTGTGTAAATGTACCACATTTTCCTTATCCAGTCTTCGAGGGGCATTTAGGTTGTTTCCAGGTTCTGGCTATGACAAACAAAGCTGCTATGAACATAGTTGAGCACATGTCCTTGGGGCACGATTGAGCATCCTTTGGGTATAAACCCAAAAGTGGTATTACTGGGTCTTGAGGAAGGTTGTTTCCTAATTTTCTGAGAAATCGACACA
>PVIU01005870.1:21244-108352 GCA_004026605.1 Ondatra zibethicus
GCAGAAGTGTTCCCTTTTCCCCACAACCTCTCCAGCATAAGTTGTCATCAGTGTTTTTGATCTTGGCCATTCTTACAGGTGTAAGATGGAATCTCAGAGTTGTTTTGATTTGCATTTCTCTGATGACTAAGGATGTTGAACATTTCCTTAAGTGTCTTTCAGCCATTTTAGATTCCTCTGTTGAGAGTTCTCTGTTTGGATCTGTACTCTATTTTTTTTATTGGATTATGTGTTCTTTTGGTGTTCAATTTCTTGAGTTCTTTGTATATTTTGGAGATCAGACCTCTGTCTGATGTGGGGTTAGTGAAGATCTTTTCCCATTCTGTAGGCTGTCGTTTTGTCTTGTTGACTGTGTCCTTTGCTTTACAGAAGCTTTTCAGTTTCAGGAGGTCCCATTTATTCATTGTTTCTCTCAGTGTCTGTGCTGCTGGGGTTCTATTTAGGAAATGGTTCCCTGTGCCAATGCATTCAAGTGTACTTCCCACTTTCTCTTCTATAAGGTTCAGTGTGGCTGGCTTTATATTGAGGTTCTTATGCCTGTACCAGGCTGTTTTCAGTACTGTAGCTCTGTAGTAGAGTTTGAAGTCAGGGATTGTGATGCCTCCAGAAGTTCTTTTGTTGCCCAGGATTGTTTTGACTATCCTAGGGTTTTTGCTTTTCCAAATGAAGTTGAGTACCGTTCTTTCAAGGTCTTTGAAGAATTTTGTTCTTTGGGATTTTGATGGCATTGCATTGAATCTGTAGATTGCTTTTGGTAAAATTGCCATTTTTACTATGTTAATTCTGCCTACCCAAGAGCATGGGAGGTCTTTCCACTTTCTGGTGTCTTCTTCAATTTCTTTCTTCAAAGATTTAAAGTTCTTGTCATACAAGTCTTCTACTTGTTTGGTTAGAGTTACTTCGAGATATTTTATGCTATTTGTGGCTATTGTGAAGGGTGTTGATTCTCTGATTTCTTCCCAAGTCCTTTTATCATCTGTACAGGAGGGCTACTGATTTTTTTTTTTAAGTTAACCTTGTATTCTGCTACACTGCTGAAAGCGTTTATGAATTGTAGAAGTTCCTTGGTAGAATTTTTGGGATCACTTATGTAAACTATCATATCATCAGCAAACAGTAAGAGTTTGACTTCTTTCCTAATTTGTATCCCCTTGATCTCTCTTTGGTGTCTTATTGGTCTAGCTAGGACCTCAAGAACTATATTGAATAGATATGGAGAGAGTAGACAACCTTGTCTTGTTCCTGATTAGAATTTTCATCTTGCATTCTGTTTTCAGTGTATATTTTAATTTTTTAATTTAGGTTTAAGTTTCTTTTTATTATTATCTTTAACTTTTCCTATAGGTAAAGGCACTGAAAGAGAAGATTGAATCTGAAAAGGGGAAAGACGCCTTTCCAGTAGCGGGTCAGAAGCTAATCTATGCAGGTATGAATGCAATCCTGAAATTAATTTCCAATGCTTTGCATATCTGACATTTTAGTTTTAGAGATGTTATCTTTTTTTTAAATTTATTATGTATACAATATTCTGTCAGCGTGTGTGCCTGCAGGCCAGAAGAGGGCACCAGATCTCATTACAGATGGTTGTGAGCCACCATGTAGTTGCTGGGAATTGAACTCAGGACCTTTGGAAGGGCAGGCAGTGCTCTTAACCACTAAACCATCTCTCCAGCCCCTAGAGATGTTATCTTAATGCCAGGCAGTGGTGGTGTCTCGGGAAAAAAAAAAAAGAAATTATAGTATTTTTGAATTTACTTTTGTCAGAAACATGATCGTCTAGATAACAGTAGTGGAAGTTTTTAAATTATGGTTTGATATTCAGTCTTCTCTCTGCACATTTGCTTTCTGTGTCCATGGAGTGATGTTACTTAGTTTGTGTGTACTGTAACTGACTTCTGTGTCATTTATTAACTTTCAGTCTGTTAAGAACTTGTGCACTAGTGGACTAATATACACAAAAATTGGAGAATGAAGGCTTGGTTGTTTTTTTGGGGGGGTTTTCCGAGACAGGGTTTCTCTGCGGCTTTGGAGCCTGTCCTGGAACTAGCTCTTGTAGACCAGGCTGGTCTCGAACTCAGAGAGATCCGCCTGCCTCTGCCTCCCGAGTGCTGGGATTAAAGGCGTGCGCCACCACCACCTCCTGGCGAAGGCTTGTTTCATACATCAGATCTTCACAATAGGATTGAATGATAGGAATTCCCCCCCCCAACTTAAAATACAAATTATATAGAGTATTTTTAAATTCATAAGAAAAGGAAGCCCCAATACAAAAGCACCCAAGAGTATGACTAGGAAATTACAAATTTAATTAGCCTCACTGACACACAGGAAAATATGTTAAAAATAGACTTGATGGCAAAATTTAGTAGAGAAAACTCATTTGTTCCCTTGAGGGTATCAGTTATTGTAGATATCAGTGAAATGCACTTTTAACCTGTTTGTTTCCTTTCCTGGAGGTTTTGTAGTTTTTGTATTTTCAAAGCAAGGCCTCACCCTGCATCCCTTTCTGTCCTGGAGCTCACATTCGAGACCAGCAGGCCCAGAACTAATGGAATTCTGCCTGCCTCTGCCTCTCAAGTGTTGGGATTAAAGGCGTACATCAAAAAGAAAACAAACAAACAAAAACAAGGCAGTGGTGGCTCAACGCCTTTTTTAACCCAGCACTCGGGAAGCAAAGGCAGATGGATGTCTGAGTTGGAGGCCAGCTGCTTTACCGAACTTGTTCCAGGACAGCCAGGGCTACACAGAGAAATTGTCTCGAAAAACAACACAGGAATGTGTCACTATGCTGGGCATGCTTCTAGGAGAGAGACAGTGAGAATGGTAGCACACTGATCTAGCTCCATTGTTGTCAGAATTCAGAAGCCAGAAAAAAGGGATGAACTATAATTTTTGGTGCATAGCCTATTAATCTCATTCCCACTCTTGTGCAATTCATATTGAATTTTATGCAATAGCTTTTTTAGAATAGAGAACTAAATTCAAGCGAAAGGAACCATCCAGGAGTCCTGACCTTAGCGTAGCTTTGGTCTTCTGCACTATGCTGACTGAGTTCCACTAATCTCTTTTCTTGTGTGTTCTGCTGTTTTAATGAAAGGTTTTGTTCACTTGGCTTGTTTTGTTTGTAGTTGTTTTGCTTTTAAAACATTAGAACATGGGGCTAGAGAGATGGCTCAGCGGTTAAGAGTACTACCTGCTCTTTCATAAGTCCTGAGTTCAATTCCCAGCTACCACATGGTGGCTAACAACAATCTATAATAAGATCTGGGACCCTCTTCTGGCCTGCAGAGATACATGCAGGAAGAACCCTGTATCCATAATTAAAAAAATAAATCTTTAAAAAAAATTTTCTGATTCATCAAGTGTTTAGTGTTTCAAATAGGAAGTTGTTCATCCCTTCTTTCAAAAAAATATACTTTATTTTCAAGAATGTGACAAGGCAATTGAAAATGTTTAATTTCCTTTGTCTTTATGATTTCCCTGTTTGTAGGACTGACTTCAAATAAATAGTTAATAAATTAAAAGCCAAATCAGTTGGTGTTTTATATGCTGAAGATGTTAGACATTTTCTCATCAGATGCTTATGCTTTTAAAGTGGTACATGTCCATTTATGTTTATTAGCTGGTTGCTAAAGTTTTTCTTAGACATTTTACTTGTAGAATTAATGTTAAGAGTAATTTTTTTGTAAGACAGAGCTTAATGTGTTTTTAAATAACATTTTCTCCTGAATTATTAGGCAAAATCCTCAGTGATGACACTGCTCTCAAAGAATACAAAATTGATGAGAAGAACTTTGTGGTGGTTATGGTGACAAAAGTAAGTTTTGTCTTCCCACTGTAATGTTATGCATGTGAATTATCAAACAGTGGCCACGCCCACAGCTGACAAGTTGTATGCATTTCTGTAGCACAGCATGTGTAGTACATAGTGTAGTGGTACTTAACTGCCTTCCAGAATAAAGGCAGATCTACTATGGTCCCCTGTAAGGCTGATGCTTAGGTATCTGTAGCTCTATACTCATTTTATAAAACAATGTGTCTTTTTTTTTACAGGGCATCACTCCCTTAAAGCATGTGAAGAGTTATCCTCTTTCCTTAATCTGTGTTCACTCTGCTTCATAAGAGGTGCTAGAGTAGTTAAGTCACCATGTGATTATTTAAAAGTCTGCTTAGCAATCAAATTTAATGTCTTTCTGTAGCTTTCAATATATTGCCTTTCAGGCACTAGATATTTATGCTAGACATGACAAACATGAATTGATTGCAAGTTTAGTTTTCAAAAGTGAGGAGAAAAGTTTTAAGAAATAAAGAAAAAGACAGCTAAAGAAATGATGGGATGATTTTTGTGAGTAGCTTTTGAGCAAGAGCTGTTTCGTGATTTACTGATGTTGAAATATATTGGGTAATTTTATGAAAGCAAGCTTTTTATTTATTTATGTGTTTGTTTGTTTATTTATTTTCCTAAAGTAGAGCTTGAGAGCAGGGACAAACGCTCAGCCAATAAAGTGCTTCCTTACTTTGCAAGCCTAAGAATCTGTGTTCTATCTCCAGAGCCTTCCTTAAAAGGATGCCGTCACATGCCTTATTGTAAGGTCAACACTGGGAGGCAGAGTTAAGCATAGCCCTGGGACTCACTGGCCTTCTAGTCTAGCAAACTTGAATTTCAGGCCAATGAGAGACTTTATTTATTTATTTTTAATAAAAGGCAGATGGCTTTTGAGAGGTCACATCTGCCTGTTGGCCTCCACATGCATGCCTGTACACATTTACAATCAGAACTTTAGCATGCAGCCCCGAAATAATCACACAGAAATCATATTATTTACAATACTGTTTGGACAATAGCTTAAGCGTATTTTTGGCTAACTCATATCTTAAATCAATCCATCTTCATTAATCTGTGTATCGCCACAAGACTGTGGCTTACCGGGTAAAGTCATGGCATCTGTCTCTGGCAGGGCTACATGGCTTTTCGCTGACTCCGCCTTTTATCTCCCAGCATTCAGTTTAGTTTTCCCCGCCTACCTCTATTCTACAACTGAGCAGGCCCAAGACAGTCCTTTATTAACCAATGGTATTCACAGCATATAGAGAGGAATTCCACATCAAATTCTTAAAGAGACTGCTTTGTATACTTGCTTCTTTAAAGACACATAACCTAAGAGAAAGCAGTGTGTTAGCAGTCATCTTCTCATTGCTGTAATATCCAAGGCAGAAGTATATAGTAGTAAAAGGTTTATTATTAGCTGTGACAGTTTTGGAGAATGGAAGTCCAAGAAGCATGGTGAAGGCCACACAAGGACCTTTTGTAGCTTTGTAGCTGTGTTGACTTGGTGGGAATATGTGTATATTTCTATCAGTGTATAGTTTTTCTTTTGTCCTTATAAAGTCACCAGAATTATTCATGAAAGCGCTGTTCTGATCTAGTTTTAAAGGTTCTACCACCAATATCACAGTCAGATTTAATTTCTATCCTTTTCATATTGGTTTATCATAAGACTTTAGGGTTTGTGCCAGGCATGGTGGCACACACATCTAATCCCAGCACTTTGGACACAGAGGCAGGAAGATCTCTGAGATCTACGCCAGCATGGTTTACTTAGTGAGTTTCATGTCAGCCAAAGTGCACCTCAAAACAACAAAAGACTTTAGGGTTTAAATTGCATGAGATCAGGAGGGAGAAAACACAGCGAGTGCCGCCTTTCTTGTAATAATGAAAGTAATGTTTAAGTGGATGGTTGGAGTTGGTTCATCAAAGACTAGTAGTGGAATAAAGGAATTTTCCCCAGAGTTACTGAATAATAATAGCAGTAGGAAATAGTGAAATGGATGATAAAAATCTGGTACATATAAAATGGAATGTTACTCCTCTCTAAAGAAAAATAAAGTCACAAAATTTTCAGGAAAATAGAGATGTTAAGTGAGGTCACATAGTCTCAGAAAAAAATGCACGTTCTCCCTTAGTGATGATAGCCTATTATGTACACATGCATATATGCAAACATACATGTGAGTATAGTTAGCATGTAGAAAAAACAAAAAAGTGTAATAACAAAGATAAAATTCGTGTGAATTAGCATACATGTATAGTCCATATATCATGTGAGTCCTTTGTTATCTCAAAGTATGACATTTTAAATGCTTGTGTCCACATGTAATTCGTGTGATTATATTATTTTGGTTATTGCCTTACTGGGTTTGGCTGTGGCAGTGAATTCCTATAACTAGCCCTCGGAAGCTGAGACAGTGAGACCCTCTCTGAAAATACACACAGAATACTGTTCTGTTCGCAATTAAGAATTAGAAAAAGATGGGCTGGAGAGATGGCTCAGAGGTTAAAAGCACTGACTGTTCTTCCAGAGGTCCTGTGTTCAATTCCCAGCAATCACATGGTGGCTCACAGCCATCCGTAATGAGATCTGGCGCCCTCTTCTGGCCTGCAGCATACATGCAGGGAAAAGTCTGTATATATAATTAATAAATAAATTTTAAAAAAAAGAATTAGAAAAAGAGCCGGATGGCGGTGTCACACGCCTTTAATCCCAGCACTCAGGCGGCAGAGGCAGGTGGATCATTGTGAATTTGAGGCCAGCCTGGTCGACAAGAGCTAGTTCCAGGACAGGCTCCAAAGCTACAGAGAAAACCCTGTTTTGAAAACCTAAATAAATAAATAAGGAAAGAAAGAAATAGAAAAAGAGAAGGGAGTATATTCTAGCAGTGTTTTAAAGTACTTTAAAGTGCACATGACTTTGTTAGCTTCACCCAACAGCTCAAGTTAAGCAAGACACAGTTCAGCTCATTGCTTTTGTAGTTTACCGACTTGGGATTGTGGGAGATTTTAAACCTATTTTTTGTTAAAATAGTAAACTTAAGTCTACAAAAAGGTTATGGACTGAATAGACTGAATGTAGGGTTTAGGTAGAATAAAATTCAGTGTGACTTTTATTCATGTGTAATTGTATTTGCTGCTTGGAAGGCTTTATGGCTGTGCTCTTAGTTCATGAAGTATAGAGTATATACATCATTTTTGCTCTGTGTGTGTGTGTGTGTGTGTGTGTGTGTGTGTGTGTGTTTGTGTTTGTGTGTGTGTGTGTGCGCGCGCGCGCGTTTATATGTTTATTTTTTTAACTTCAGTGTCAACTTATTTTGATGATGCTTTTAAGTGGCAATATGGTCTTTAAAATTATGAACAAGGTGCATAAGTAAAGCTCTGTAGAAAACTATATGGTACTTTTGGGTATGTGTGTTCTATATTTAAGACAGTGATTTCTTTGTGTTCCTTTTTATACTGAATTTTTTATAAGGACTGAGATGAGTCTAGTGTTAAATGCACTTGATAGTTAAGATAATGTAATTTATCCTAGGAACTCTGAAGAGTAATGAAGCGCTTTCATTTGCTAATGTTGATCATTTATCATCCTTTAGGTTACTAGTTATTAGGCTGTTCTTGTTTTTGCCATCGTCCAGTGAGTGATCATGTAATACCTTATATTAACTTTGCTTTTTAAAACGTCTAGCCCAAAGCAGTGACAGCCCCAGTGCCAGCGACAACTCAGTCATCGAATGTTCCCACCACGGCTGCAGTTAGCTCCTCCACGGCAACAGTTGTGGCTCAGGCTCCAGCCCCCATCCCTGCTTCAGCTCCCACTTCCACCCCTGCATCCACTACTCCAGCCTCAACTACAGCATCTTCTGAACCCGCACCTGCTAGTGCAACTCAGCCTGAGAAAGCTGCAGAAAAGCCAGCACAGTCACCAGTGGTTACTAGCCCAGCACCAGCTGACAGGTAAGGACTATGTTTTAAGAAATTAAATAACAAAGTAGCCATATTTCTGAATTTGTAAAAATCGAACTATGTTACATTTTTTATTTCTTTCTTTTTTTAAAAAAATAATTTATTTTATGCACATTGGTGTTTTGCTTGCATGTATGTCTGTGTGAGGGTGTCAGATTCCCTGGAACATGAGTTATAGACTGTTGTGAACTGCCATGTGGGTGCTGGGAATTGAACTCAGGTCCTCAGGAAGAACAGCTAGTACTCTTAACCCCTGAGCCATCTCTCCAGCCCACATTTTTTATTTCTAAGTGAACTCTGTATCATATCCTTAAATTTATTTTTCTTGCTTGTATGTACATGTATAGATATCGTGTGTGTGTTTAAGACACAGGTTGATGTAATGTATCCCTCTATTGCTTTCTGTTCGTTTGAGACAGAGTCTTTGGCTGGATCCAGAGCTTGACAGTTTGGCTAGGCTGTCCAGTGAACCTTTGGGGTCCACCCCTTAACACCCTCACAGTGCTGGAGTTACAAGGGCATGCCACTGCACCCTGCTTTGTCGTGGATCCTGGAGCTCTAAAATCAAGTTCTTGTGCTTGTATAGAGGGACCTTTATCAACTGAGCTTTCTTCCCAGCCAGTTTCTGACTACTTTGATAGTTTACTATTAACAATATGAGCATACATTCTATCATACAAATTTCTATGTTTTGCGTTTTTTATGTGTTGGAAAGCTTCTCATTCTGAGTAGAGATGTTTAAGAAATATAAATTACAAAAAGAATAATAATTGGCAGCCAATCATTTTTATTTGTTGTGATTGTTTGTAGCCATTGTTATATATGTAACATTTGCATCCTTCCATATCAGTAAATAATTCAGTTGCTGTATTGCATTGTATTTTGTTCTGACCTTTTTGTTAGCTCCTATAATTTAAGAACAGCATTAAGGTCTTTGAACATTTTCCTCATCTATAAAATGGAGGTATACTAAGATAATCTAAGGTGGAAAGTGGCACAGGTGCAGTGACTGCCAGGTAAGATCAGCAGTGGTTGCTGTTACCTGCCTCCTTTGTTGACCCAGCACCTAGAAACAGCAGGAGATGCCTGGTACCTGGAGCTTTCACAAAGACTCTTTGCTACAGCCTCCTAGCCAGAGCCTCTTCCTCATTATTACCAAAGTCACCGCTCCTCGCTGAAACCTGGTGAATCACATGAGAAGGATCTGGAGGAATTGCAGTTTTTGTTTTTGTGTTGTTTTGTTTACAGGATTGTGGGGTGATGGGGGGGGTTGTTCCTTCAGTGATAATACTATAGCCAAAGCAAATGCTTTCGTCATAGTAATTTTGACTGGAAATCAAAGGGATTTCCTGGGCTATCTAAAATATACAGCCAATCTGAAACTGGCACTGAGCTATAACTTGGAACACGAGTAGAAGGAGTTATGTCAGAGCCAGTCACTGCGGAAAACTGGCAGTGATTGGAAATGCTTTGAAAGCATGGAAAACATTTGTGGTGTTTCTGGCAGTATGTGCAGGTTTGCCCCGTATACAAGGGATATGTTCCAGATGTCCAGTGGGTACCTGAAACCACACAAAAGGGAACTCTATGTACTTGTTTTTTTCCTAAACAAACATGCCCTTGGTAAAGCTTAATCTATAAAGTAGGCATAGTAAGAGATTAATTACTAATGAAATTAGAATGTGAACCAGCTGTTGTGGTCATGGCTAATAATCTGAGCACTTCAGAGGCTGAAGCAGAAAAAAAAATGCAAGTTCAAAGGCAAAATGGGCATTCATAGCAAGATTATGTCTCAAAGAAAAAAATGTTTTTCTTGAACTAGGTGTAGTTGGCATGCCTTTAATCCCAGCACTTGGGAGGCAGAGGCAGGTGAATCTCTAAGTTTGGGGCCAGCCAGGGCTACATAGAGAGACCTGTCTCCAAAAATAAGTCTTTGAAGTGTTCTGTCTTAAAATGTATGATGGTCCTGTAGATTTGCTAGTGTGTACCCCTCCACCCCCAGTTAAATTGAGAGCTTTCATTCAGTCACTAAAGAAAGCTTCTCCAGCATATTTCGTTTCTTAGCATCACTACTCTTGCATTTGGGGGACATTATTAAAATAAAGGTTTATTAAAATAAAGGTTTCATGAACACTATACTGTGACACCTTATTAAGTGGCTCTGGTAATAAGACTGTTTTGAGGAACCAGTAGGCGGGCAACTGAATATATAGCATGGAAATCATGAACAAAAAGGTGGGCACATGACTTGGGTAGAAGCTGGCAGCACACAGTATTTCATCATGCTGCTCAGAATAACACACCGCTTGAAACAGTTTTTGAATGCTTCTTTCTGGAGGTTTACGTATTTTTAGAAGATAAGGTTTGGCATGAGTTATGAAACCCCTTTGTTTTAGGCCCATATTTTTACATGGTGTGACAGCCAGGCTATCAAGTCATAGTTAGTACCAGAAGTAGTCACATACCCTTCCAGACAGGCTGTCGCTCACCTAACAAAAGTTCAGGATGTTGCTCTGCTCCTTTCTTTGTAATTTGGAGGATGCCTGAAAAGAGGTGCTAATTTAGCCTACGTGACAGCTAGCAATACATGTGAGTTGTGTCTTTTCCTGTGCCTCCATGCCAGTCAAGAGAAAAATAGTTTATGTTGGGGACTGGTCCAGAGAAATAGTTTATGGTCCTGGCTGCCACCAGACCCCGACATTTTGTTTTAGCGTTTTGCCCCTAATTGTGGCTTCCAATTCTTTTCTGTCTTGCTAGCCAGCTCTCAAATAACGACACAAAGACTTCTAATTATGAAAACTTGGCCCATAGCTTAGGCTTGTTCCTAACCAATTCTTACAACTTAAATGAACCCATTTCTATTAATCCATGTCCTGCCATGTAGCATTACCTCTCTTCCACCTTGTACCTCCTGTTTCCTCTCTGTGTCTCCTGGCACCTCTCCATTTCTTTCTTCCATCCTCCCTCTCCTGGAAGTCCTGCCTATACCTCCTGCCTAGCTATTGGCTGTGCAGCTATTTTTTAAAATGTATTTATTATATATATTCTGTCTGCATGCCAGAAGAGGGAACCTGATCAAATCACAAAGGGTTGTGAGACACCATATGGTTGCTGGGAATTGAACTCAGGACCTCTGGAAGAGCAGCTAGTGCTCTTAACTTCTGAGCCATCTCTCCAGCCCGCAGCTTTTTTTTTTTTTTTAAACCAATCACAGTAACATATCTTTACACAGTGTAATCAAATATCTTGCGACACCATGTCTGATAAAATCAGCTGTGTTTTGGGAGAATGTAGAATCTCCTGCTCATTGCTAAGAAATAGCACAAAACTTAGGGAATATAGTTATTGTGTTAACCTAGAACACTTACTTACCCCCCTCAGCATCTTTTGACACGATTGTCTAACTTAAACCCTTTATCCCCATGTACATCTAGAATGCATTCTGCTCTTAAACAGTGGAAGAGTCAGAATCAGCTTAAACTGTTGTGTCGAAGTCTGTCTGTGGGAAAGGAATTTAGTGGGGACGTGAAGGTGGGACGGGGAGAGTTGAGGGACAGGTAATAGCAGAGAGCTGAGTGGATATGATCAAGAAACATTAACTACTTATTATATGTGTATGAGATTGTGTGAAGTAGCAGCAGCTGGGTGGATATGGTCATGATACAGTGATATGCACACACAATGAAATTGCCAAAGAATAAAAATTTTAAATTAACTCTTTAGGTCTCCAGAGAGTCAGTAAGTTAGAAAAGGATGGCTAGTGATCTAGCAAAGCAGACTTCTTTTATTTGGTTTTTTTGTGATGGAGTCTCTCTGTGTAGCTCCAGCTGTCTTGGAGCTCACTTTGTAGACCAGGCTGGTCTTAAACTCAAAGATGCACCTGCCTCTGCCTCCTGAGTGTTTGTACTGAAGGTGTGTGTCACTATGTCTGGCTAACTGTAGACTTCTTAGTTGGACTTTAACACTAGTTGCTTAGTCTCTTTTTAAAATATGGGACACTTCACAAATTAGCATGTCATTGTGCAGGGGCCACTTTCTTCTCTGCATCGCTAAAGTGTACACTTGTCCATTCTTTTTTTCTCAAAATAGTGTAACTTTGGGGAGAATGACAGAAAGTCAAGAAAGCAAGATAAATGTGTCCTTTTAAATCACAAAACTCAATGAATAGGTGTCAGGAGGTACACTGAAGGTTTCTCCATCACTACTGGCCAGACATTTTGTTCCTATAATTTGTTTTTTCATGTCAGTTTTGTTCTTAATAAACTACATGTGAACAGTGCAGAGGGTGCTGTTGATGATTGCCATAAAGAAACTGCACTTGTGAGCTGGAGAGATGTTGCATGCAACCTGGTTTCACTTCCCAGTTTCCACATGGTCCCTCACAACCATCTGTTTACTCAGGGGATTTGACTCCCTCTTCTGGCCTCTGCAGGCACCAGGCCTATGTGTGGCACATAGACATATATGTAGACAAAATACATTAAATCTCGGAAGGAGAGAGGAATGGAGGGAGGAAGGGAGAGAGGGAGGAAACAAGCTAACTGCACTTATGCTTTGTGAGGTCATTGTTCTTCAACGACACATTTGAGTCAACCCGAAATCTGTTTTACCATACTGTCGTTGAACTTGGAGCAGGCCTACTACCGAGTACTGAAACTACAGCAGTGTTCTACCACACCCAGTCAGGACTTTTCCACTATGTGACAGAGCTATAGAACAACATAAGAAAGAAGCATAACCTAAGTACTACAAAATAGTATAATTTTTATTACATTTTTATTTTGTGTGTATCTGTGTGCATACATGCACATCCGTGGCATGCGTGTGGAGGTCGAGTATGGCTTATGGAAGGTTTCTCTCCTTGTACCATGTGGTATGCAAGGATCAGACTCAGGTCGTCCAGCTTGATAGGCAAGTAACTGCCATCTGAGCCATCTCTGGTGTCTGAACATGCCTTTTAATGTATGGAAAAAAGTGATGATGTTCTAATACACTCAGTGATGAGTCTCTGTGGTTTAGGAAGGAGAAGTGGTGAGACAATCAAGAATGAGGAATGGTGTTTAAAGTACAATACAGTTTTAAGTGCTTAAAGAGATTTATTTTTAACATTTTAATATATTTTTTTAATATTTTAAAGTTAGAAACTAGTGAAGGACAAGGGCAAAATAATGTTTTGTTTTTGATTTTTCAACACAGCCTTTCTATCTAGCATTGGAGCCTGTCCTGGAACTAGCTCTTGTAGAACAGGCTGGCCTCGAACTCACAGATACCCATCTCCTTCTGCCTCCCACGTGCTGAGATGAAAGGCATGCGCCACCACTGTCCAGCTTAAAATGTTTTTATTAACCAAACTACATAGAGCTTAATTGTGCTTAGTTTGCCCCACTAGATGAAGTATGCACCTGTACGAAAATATTGACTTAGACCTGGGCATATTGACATAGAAAACATTTTAAGTTAAACTAAAGAAAATAGTAGGGGGAGGGTACGTGTGATGATGATATGTGCTTACAGTCCCAGCACTTGGAAAATCAAGAGTTCAAGTCCTCCCTAGGGAATATAAAAAATGAAATAAGCATGAAACCCCATACAAACAAAACTAAAACATAGTTATTCCTTAAAATAGAAACTGGTATATTTTTGTTTGTCTCTGGGGATAAGGGCCTTGGGTGGGAAAATTATTTTGATTTTTATATATTCTTTTGAAATGTTACCGTCTTCACATCCTTATTGTTTTTAAGAAACTTTAAAAATTATGCCATATTACTGTTTTAGTTGTGTTATGAAAATGGGTGTACTGTCCCGAGTATGTTACTAGCAGTAACTGTACCTGTAATACTTGGAGTGTATGTGAGATACTATTGACCTTATGGTATTGATGAAACCAAAGCTTGAAATGTCTTAACTTGGGATGTGAGTTCTTATTTTCATTTATAAGAACTAAATTATGTTGTGTGTGCACGAGAACTGAATTATAGTTTGTGTGTACATGTGTCTGCGTGTGTGTTTTATCTCAACTATGTAGCCCAGGGTTGCCTCTAACTTGATCTACTATGCCTGACTGTATTTTTCTTCTTAAAACTGGTATGAGGGCTAGTGAGATGGCTCAGTGGATAGAGGCACTCATTGCCAGGCAAGACAACCTATATTTGATTTACTTGCTCACACAGATATTACTTGATTTACTTGCTCACACACATTTGCACACAAGTCCATTTTAAAAATGTAATTTAAAAGCTAAAATTGGAATGCAGTATAAATATACGGAGTGCATGTAATAATTTACTACTGCTGTCACACCTGGAGAGGTGGCTTAGCTGTTAGGAGCACTAGTTGCTCTTGCAGAAGATCTGGGGTTCAGTTCCCAGCACCCATAATGATGGCTTACAATTGTCTGTAACTCCAGGTCCAGATCTAATGCTTCTTCTGACCTCCAAGGTACTTCACATGTGCACATGCGTGCATACACTTAGGGATGCACACATACACTAAAACACAGTAAAAATTGTAATTGCTTTGTTACTTAATTAGTATTCATAAGTATATATTGTATACTGGGCAAGTCTGTCCTATAACTCCACCCTCCCTTTCATTGCTCCTCCCATTTTCTGTCTTCATTCCTCTAGATTCCACTAGATGGCTTCACCTCTACTTCATACATGATTTTGTGTATCCACTGTCAGAATCTCTGTGGTGTTTTTATAGTCTTATTTGTCAACCTTTTATTTTAACTTAATTCTGATTTCCCAACCAAACAGAAACATAGGATGCACATGTGCAGTGAGTGTACTGCTTGGGGTTAACCCAGGACCTTATACCTTTACAATTGGTTTCCTTTAGGTTAGAAAGAGCTGCACCTCCACCTGCCATTTTCTTCCTTTGTGTGTGCTATATTCCTTAACTTTCCCTATCATTGTTGGAAATTTACTCAGAGAATCTCAATGTGAAATACTCAGCAGCCTCATTTGGTTTCTACAAGTGACTACTTTTATCATGTACTGCTTTTGGCATTTCTTCTACTGTGACTTGATTTATGGGTTATTCTCATACTTCTTAGAGCACACTTTCTTTAAAGGCATTGTTTTATGTCTTTTTAATGTTATTAAGAATGACAGAGTCTCAGGAGTATTCTTAAGATTGAAAAATTTTTTCCTTAACCATAAATCCTACAGGTAAAGCTTTGGGTATACTCTCTAAGAGACTGACTTACCTGTAGGCATTAATACTTAAAGAATTCTTTAGAAATTAGTTGCTATAATAATTTAAATGGATTTTGCATACTTTTTGAAATGTGATTTTTCTAAAAACCCTTTACAGTACACCAGGAGATTCTTCCCGGTCAAATCTTTTTGAAGATGCAACAAGTGCCCTTGGTGAGTGTCTAACTTACAAAAGAAGTCATCAGACAGTGCAGTTTCACCTTCAGGATCACACTGTAATCAGCTTCATGGTCACTTACAAATGACTTATTTAGAACATTCGTCATTTAATTGTAGTACTAGAGACTTTGGTTTCCATATTAAATTCTTTAACATCTCCTCTTGCAGTTAAGTACACTCCTTTGAAGCTAATTATTTTCCCATTATGAATTTTATATGTATGTGGTCTTAACAAATTTGGTCTGTGTATAGGCTTATTGCAGAAGTAAGTGCCTTTGGAAGGGTTTGCTGGTTTCTTTTATGTACGTCACGTCTGTTTATTCACCTCCAGCTTTCATCCAGTGTGCTGGCTTTCTGGATTTCTAGCTGCATCCTGTTGCTTATGTGGGCAAATAGCAAAAAGGCCTTCTTGCCCCGACCTTTGATTTGACTAGTTAATACATAAAGTCTTGCCCTTTCCCTTCATCTCTAATCTGTCAGCCTTTTTTTTTCCTATTATTAAACCTCTGGTACAGTTCATGTTTTTATGTTTGTTGGCTGGCATCCCTGTTCCTGTGTAGATATAGGGCTGGGATAGGTGCACTCCCCTGTGTGACTGGCTTCTGGCTCCCCAACAGCAGCAGCCGAATTCCGACAGCACTGACAACCCTTGGGATTACAAGTTGGTCCTGAGCTGCTAGTTGGGCTTTAACTCTTTGGAATTCTTGTTGTATTTAGTGACAAGAAAAAATGTAGATGTTTTAAATAGTCAAACTAAGATTTCCTGGGTGTACCATAATCAGAATTTCATCTTTTGACCGTCCTGGGACAAAACTGCCACCAAATACTAGCAGTAAGCATCCCTTCATGAGACTGAAGACATACTATTTCATACATGGAAAGCCATAAGGTGTAGAGAACTGTTACAAAGGTTTTGGGGAGAACTGGAGAAGATTACATAGAGAATGCATAACCGTTTTGTAGCTTCAGAGCCAGAGCCACTTGGCACTTGTCTCTAAGTTTATTGGAGATTCTGGCTGTTACCAGAATAGAGTGTTTGGTGCTGTTGAACAGGAGCCAAGTAAATTATGCCTTTTGCTGCTGATACTGCTACGTCTAAGTTTCTGGTGGTGGTGTTGATGATTTTACTTACACACATTTTAAGGAGAGACATAACATAATTTTGCTCATGTTTCAGGGTGAAGGAAGCAGAACAATTTATGACTTGGTCAAGAAGCCAACAGATAGGAATGCTATCACCCTTATATTTATGTCTTTATGTCACCTAGATCATTCTCAGTTTTGTAATTCCAGAATCTCTTTGCTCTGCAGTCTTTGCTCTGTTGAGTCACCTTTTCTTCTTCTTCTTCTTCTTCTTCTTCTTCTTCTTCTTCTTCTTCTTCTTCTTCTTCTTCTTCTTCTTCTTCTTCTTCTTTCTTTCTTTCTTTCTTTCTTTCTTTCTTTCTTTCTTTCTTTCTTTCTTTCTTTCTTTCTTTTCGAGACAGGGTTTCTCTGTAGCTTTGGAGCCTGTCCTGGAACTAGCTCTTGTAGACCAGGCTGGCCTTGAACTCACAAAGATCCACCCTGCCTCTGCCTCCCGAGTGCTGGGATTAAAGGCGTGCGCCACCACCACCCGGCAGAGTCCCCACTTCCTTAGCTTCCCATTTGGCTTTTGTGAGACCTCTTTTCCTGGTCTGTATCTTGAACCATTTTTCTCAAGCGCTTTAGTAAAGTCTCATTATTCCTGACTCTATAATTAATGTGTTTTCTGTGGTTCTGCTTTAGGCCACAGTTAAACATTTAGACTATGGGAATGGCTAAATACCCTGTGTGTGCTGTAGGGATTCCCCACTGTAATTGTGCTACTCATCTTCCTCTGAACTTGAAGACTTGTTTATTTAAACTTCCAAACAGGAAATCTACAGCCTCTACAAAAGTCTTGGTTCCCTCGCTTGCTTGCACCAGTGTGCTTGCTGTTGTTTACTGGTGGCATATGGCTGCTGGTCATTTAAACTAGAGGGCAGAGTTGGGGGTGAAGAATTCTAAGGTGGTAAGAAAGGCAGTGGTACCCAGAACATAAGTGGAAAAGAAGATAGTTTTAATAGAGGTGAATTGAGAGTGGGTGTAGCTTTCTTTAAGGCAAGATAACATCCACCTGGGAAGATTGGAGATTGCCTGTGCCCAGTGACTCACTTACATACAATACAAGTAATTCCATCCTTGGGTGTGAAATTGTACCTTGCTAACTTGTTCCCCATCAGTTTGAAAATACAAAGTGTCAAAAGAAAAAAAATAAAAGCCAGTCTTATCACACCAGACTTGATTGTTTGAAATACATGCCCAAAAAATGGACTTGTTTTCTGGTTTTTGTGAGCTAGAACTTGTCTTTATGTCCCATACTGCCATTGAACTTCTGTAGAAAAGGCTGACCTTAAACTCAGAGCAGCCTTTCAAATGGTAAGATTACAAGAACAACCCATTTGTTTTTTGTCTTATGGGCAGGTTGCCTTCTCTGACCTGTGAATTCTTCCTTGTATTTGTAGCTGATATTTCTACTGTGCTTATAAAACCACCTAATTTTCTGTTGCTTTTGTAAGTTACCACAAACTTAGTGGTATGCAACAATTAGTTTTCTGGCCATTTTTGTAGGTCAGAATTTTTGACTCTGTTTTTGCTGACCGATATCAAGAATTCAGTAAGTCTATATATATATATATATATATATATTTTTTTTTTGAGACTGGGAGAATCTAGTTCCTTATCACTTCCAGATTCTAAAAGCTTGCAGCCCGTTTCTCTACCTGCAAAGACGACAACAGAGCTTTCATTCTGTCTCTTATCTTTCTGTCACTCTTTATTTTTTAAACTACAGTTTAAGAACCATTGTTGATTAAATTAGGCCCATCTGGAAAGCCCACTTCCCTTTGTCACATAATCTATGTATTTTGTAGGTTTTGGGGATTAGAGCATGGACATTTTTTATGGGAGGGCATCTGACTACTTGCATAAATGTTGACTTTCATACTGTTGTCTTTGCTCAACACAGTAGTATATGAAACATTATAGACATCATACAGTTAAGTGTGGAGAGAATGATTTTTGAATGTTCATGTACTTTTTCCTTGTCCCCCACACACCTGTTTAGTGACAGGTCAATCTTACGAGAATATGATAACTGAGATCATGTCAATGGGCTACGAACGAGAGCAAGTAATTGCAGCCCTGAGAGCCAGTTTCAACAACCCCGACAGAGCTGTGGAATATCTTCTAATGGTGAGAAGTGTATTTCACTTTTTATCTTTAATATCAAACTCTAAAGAAATTAAGATTTTAAAAGATGAGTTAGCAATTTAGTGGCAAATACTATATGCTAGATAGTTTGCTGTTAACTTTTTGTGTTGATAAATTGTAACCTTTGAAAAGATTCTGAGGCTATTTTCATTAGAAAATGCCATGGCAGTGAGTTATGAAGTGTTTCTTTTGGGTGGTACCTTCCACACCTGTGAAGCTCTGGAGAGGGTATCTTTCTAATAGAGTAGACTGACATCTTAGTAGATTTTAGTTGCTCACATAATCTGTTATGAATTATTTAGAGCAAAAGAACCATTACCATTTTTGTTTGACAATTTGATGGAAATTCTGGACCCTGGACCTGCCAATAGTCTTAGCCTTGAGTGACTCCACATCAGAAGGAGCCGGACCTGTAGTGCAGGTGCACCGTTAGCCCCTGCTCACTGCCTGTCTTTCCTAAAGTGGGTTTTTGCCTTGTGTGTAATAGGAAATGGACTTACCACCACTTGCTAAAGTCTCAGACTGATGGATTTTTAAATAGGTATAACTGCCATTTGTTTAATCTTGTTCATCAAAATAAAAACTCTGTACTTTTAAGCTGTAGTAATTAAAAAAAATAAGTGCTTGAAATATACAAAAAACATCATTTGAAATTTAAACTATTGAAATTTATTTTATACCTATTTTGCCAATTTTGAAAGGTTTTATATGTGGTGCTTTCTAGATGATGCTTGGCTCAGAAACATGAGTCAGTAGAGGAGACATTTTTTCTTGGCCAGAGTTGCCTGGTATTCATTCGTCAGACGCTTCCACCACCAGGAGTCACTTCAGAGCTGTCACCTTCTTATCCTAAATGTTCTAATGTTGTGTCGCTGAGTGATGACTTAGGAAAGTCGTCTGGGACCCCATACAGAGGGAATGCCTAGTTATTAATATTCTTAGAGTTTAATTGGGCATTCATTGTGGTTGTTCCTGAACAGTACACCTATTACTGTAGAAAATCCTGTTGAACTGTGCTGCCTTACAGTACATACATACAGCACTGAGTTCTACACAGTATCAACCATCTAAGATTAATAACCTTTTATGTTTGGTGTCATGGACATTATCTTACATGTAGACAATGATGTTCAATAAGCCACAAATGTTTTACTGTGTATAATATTTAGCCTGTGTGTTTGTGAGATGTCTGAAAGCTTGGAAATTGTGTTGCAGGGAATCCCGGGAGATAGAGAAAGTCAAGCTGTGGTTGATCCTCCTCCCCAGGCAATGAGTACTGGAACTCCTCAGTCTCCAGCAGTGGCAGCAGCTGCAGCTACCACAACGGCAACGACAGCAACTAGTGCTGGAGGTAGTGACTATTTCTGATGGCAAATGATCTTGAGTGTAAGGTTGTTTGATCTGAAGTGCTTCAGTGGTGTTTGGATACGTCTTACGTCGTGTCCTCACTCACAGTAGAGAGACTCAACCGCGTGTGTGATAGTGCACACTGGTCTTGCTGTGTAGTCAGAGCTTACTTCACCAGTTGGTTCTGCACAGTTTGAATTTAGTGCTCATTCAGAATGGGAGGCTCACTTTATAAAGATGCATAAGATGCAGGCAGGGTGTGGTGGTGTGCGCTTTTAATCCTTGCACAGAGAGGCAGAGGCAAGCAGATCTCTGAGGTTGAGGGAACCTAGTCTACACAGCAGAATTCCCAGAAAGCCCCAGGGTACAAGAGAATCCCTGTCTCAAAGGGGGGGGGGGACTGTACAATTTGGGCTGGAGAGATGGCTCAGAGGTTAAGAGCACTGCCTGCTCTTCCAAAGGTCCTGAGTTCAATTCCCAGCAACCACATGGTGGCTCACAACCATCTGTACTGGGGTCTGGTGCCCTCTTCTGGCCTTCAGGGATACACACAGACAGAATATTGTATACATAATAAATAAATATTTAAAAAAAAAAGACTGTACAATTTCAAAGCTACAAAAATCTTGGTGATTCGACTGCTAATTTTGAAAACGCTGTGTGTTGATAATTTCTTGCTCTCATTTTGGCAGTCAGGACTCTGTTATATAGTGAAAAGAGGAGGCACAGCTCTGGCTCAGATTTTAGTATTTCTATTCCTCACCTGCTAGGTAGCTTAGTCTCTGAGTCTCACTTTAATATGACACATAAATAGGAATAATACGCATATATGTGATGTGTGTGTGTGTGTATATTCTTGTAGCAGTCACAATAACATGATAACCGTTTGATGCAGGACACCAGTTTCTTGTATTCTCTGTGATGGTTCACAGGGCACTGTGGGTGAATTTGCTTCTTAGTATTCTGTCCTTTTGCTAGTAGTAAAACTTTCAGCAGAGCAAAGGAGCACATGGGGGTTTAGAGAGTTTGTGACTTATTTTCTCTACTGCACCTGAGAACTCAAGTCATTTTCATTTGAAGTATTTTCTGTCTGAATGTATGGTTTCACTCCCTCTTTTTATGTATTTACCACTTTTATTTTAAAATGTATTTCAGGTCACCCCCTTGAATTTTTAAGGAATCAACCTCAGTTTCAACAGATGCGACAAATTATCCAGCAGAATCCTTCCCTGCTTCCAGCTTTGCTACAGCAGATAGGTCGAGAGAACCCTCAGTTGCTGCAGGTGATGATCCTTGTTAATTTGGAAAACGGAGTTGTAATGTTGTTTTTGTACTACAGAATTTGCATTCTCTCCTTTTACCTCTCAGAACTATTTTGTTTCTTTAATGATAATGTAAAAATTCTTTTTCCTTTTCTTTTTTGACCTTTCTGACTTAGATAGGACTGGCCCTAAATTCAATTTGTTACTGGATTCACGCAAGCCTAAGATTCAATGATGGTTCTGCCTTGGCCTCAGCGAATCACCATGCTTGCTAAGCTTTTTCTGTTTTTATTTAGAGTTGTCTTTTTCCTGAAGACGGTTATGATTGGTGTGTTGATGGTGTGGTTTTGCTTGTGTTTTTCAAATCACTACAGCAAATTAGCCAACACCAGGAACACTTTATCCAGATGCTGAATGAACCGGTTCAGGAAGCAGGTGGTCAAGGTGGAGGAGGAGGTGGCGGAGGTGGTGGTGGAGGTGGCAGCGGAGGAATTGCAGATGCTGGAAGTGGGCACATGAACTACATTCAAGTAACACCTCAGGAAAAAGAAGCTATAGAACGGGTGAGTTGAAGTCAAAGTAGATTTGAGTTTCTTGGCTACCCTAGCACCTGGGCTAGTGGCTCCTGCTGGAATGCAGCTGCAGCATTTCTGTACACCAGAAACAGTTCTGTTCCCTTGCCCTGGGAACTGTAGTAAAGACTCTTAGCCCCACCCCTTGCGCTTTGTGTTTGTGCGCCCCCCCCAACAGCAAAGGGCCTTCTTGCATAAATCAGATATACATATTAATGGATTACAGTTCTCATAGGTGTAAAGCACAAGAATATTAAAGCATTATACCTAATTCAGAATAATTTCAAATTTTACTTCACTACTGTCCCTAAAATGTTAAATAAATATCTATGTGAATTATATGAGAATAGTGTACAATAAGCCTCAGACACTACCTTTTTTAGCTATCTGTCCTCAACAAGTGGACCAGTACAGGTCTGAGCAATGCAGTAACCTAGATTTTGTTATACTGTGATCAGTAAACCTAGCTCTCCCTTATTCTTAAATTTGTAGACAGGAAAGTACCATACTTGCCCATTTATTGCTACAAAGTATTTTGAGCTGGAAATCAGATGGAGCCCTACACTTACATGGTCACAGAGATCTGCAGTCTCTGCCTCTCCTTCCAGTGCTCCACCATGTCTGGCTTCCATTTTCTTTTGGGTTTAGGCTTAAATTGGTTTCTCATTTCTGCATTGTAGATAAGCATTGCTTAACCCAAGTGAAAGTAAGGTGTGCTAATTTTTAGAAAGAATTCACAGATTGATCTTATGTGTAGGTCTGTGATCTATTTTGTGTTCTTTTATTAATGAATATGAGTGAGATTGCATGTGAATATACATGTATCCCAACACCATTTGCTGAAAAGACTTTCAAGTTATGTGTTTCTGTGAAAAGTCAGTGGTCCATGGATGTGTCAGGGTTATTTTTTGAACTTAGGTTTAATCCTATGGTCCATGTTTATCCATATGCCATTGAGGCCAGTACCTCACTCCTCGCTGCCTTTACTTCAGGTTTCTAAGAAAAATGAAATCAGGTGTTGAGTGCTCCAATTTTGTTTCTAAAATTGTGGATGATCTGGATCTCTCATCCTTCTGTGTAAATCTCAGGATCAGCTTGTCTAGGGGTGAAACTTTTAAAGATGTCTTAGTTTGGGGCCTTTATTATGTTCAGCGGGGAGATGAATTTGAGAAATGTCCTATATCTTTTTCTCCTTGATTTTTTTTGGGGGGGGGTTGTCATTTGAGCTAGTTTTGCCTCAAATCCTGTGCTGGCTTTCAGCTTGATATGTAGTTGAGGGTGAACTTGAAGTCCTGATTCTTCTGCCTGTATTTGCAAGTGCTGGGAGTGCAGCATGCACCACTGAGCCCACTGAGACTGCTGTTAACAATCTTAAATCTGTGGGTGTGATGAGCAGCTTGTGATCCTAGCTCCAGGGAGGTGCATTTGGAAGCCTAGACTGTGTAGTATGATCATCTCAAAACAGAGAGGACAAAACAACTTAATTTTTACTAAGGCAGTTCAGTGGTGTTTTATAGCTGGATCTATTCTTTTTGATGCTGTTGGGAATTACTCTTTTTATTTTTAAAATGATCATTAGTAATTACAAAGAAGAACAGTTTGGTCTTGTGTGTTGATATTAGATTCCTAAAATCCTGCTGAATTCATTTGTTAGTTTGTTTCTGTGGTGTTTGCGGGTTAAGGAAGATGTTCCTCTCTGTAGCAGGTTGTTTGTTTCTGTGGCGTTTGCTGGTTAAGGAAGATGTTCCTCTGTGTATCAGGTTGTTGAGCTTTTGTCATAACAAGGAGTACATTTGTTGCTTTTCTCAGTTTGTCAAGTGATCATCTTCTAAGAAGTCCTTTATTATGTATATTGAGTCAACATTGAATTCTTGGAATAAATCTCACTAACCATTAGATAATGTTGTTTGATTCAGTCTCCTGGGGTTCAGTTGAGGGTTTTTAGGCCTATATTCAAAACAGCTGCTGTTTCATAGTTTCCTGGTGATAGGTGTCTTGTATTGTGGGGAATTGTGGCACCCCAGAATGAGTGGAGGGTGTTTTGGAAAGAATTTAAGAATTGGTCTTGATTATTTGAAGAGCTGATAGACTTAATCAGTCGCCATTTCATCCTTCATGTACCTCGGGGGAGTTTCTGTGCTTACATACTCCATTTTGTGTAGTTTTCATTGTCGGAAAGGTAGTAATGTTGGCTGAATTTTATCCCTTACTTTAGCAATTTGAATCTTCAATTTTTTTTCCTGACCATTTTAATTTGTCAGTTACTGATCTTTCAGTGCTTTTTTATTGAAAATATTCTCTAATACATCCAGACCACATTTTTCCCTCCCCTTACTCCTCCCAGTTCCCCTCTTTCAGTTTTTTTAAGTTACTGTTTTTGTTGGCTTGTTTTTTTAATATTAAATCTCTTGCATTTCTTTCTATTCTTTATTATTTCCCCACTGGTTGACTTTGGGTTAGTTTTTTGTTTTAAGGTAGCAAAAGATTAGATTTTTGTTTATATATCCAGGCTATATAGAACTTAATTTCAGTCAATCAAAAAATAGCACTTGTTGTAAGGAGCGCAGGGGCCCCTTTGTTCCTTCCTGCTCTGCTAGCTTAACCCCTGAAATAACCACACAGAAATTGTATTAATTAAATTACTGCCTGGCCCATTATTTCTAGCCTCTTATTGGCTAACTCACATACTGATCTAACCCATTTCTACCAATCTGTGTAACACCATGAGGTCGTGGCTTACTGGGAAAGATTCTAACAGTCAGTCTCAGGCAGGAGCTTCATGGCGTCTGACACTCTGCCCTTCTTCCCAGCATCCTGTTCTGTCTTCCCCGCCTGTCTAAGCTCTGCCCTATGAAAAGGCTGAGGCAGTTTCTTTATTCAACCAATGAAAGCAGCACATAGTCAGAAGGACCTCCTACACCAAGCACTTTCTCTTTTCCATAAAATACCTGCTAAAAATATATCACAGTTTATCTTGTGAAACCTTTGAGTACACAACCATTAAACCGCAGGTGAAGGTGCCCACAAGGACGGGGCACTGCCTTTTTTCTGCATTCCTGTTCTCCGGCTCATATTTTGTAGGCTCAGGACGGCTCCACCAGGCCCAGATCCAGCCCCCAACCACCATTGTGCTCATTACCTACAGGGAAAATTATGAATGAATAAAAGAGCCAGAGGAACAGTGCCTCTTTCTGGTTGTATCTTGTTGCTGGTAGTGGTGGCATTGGAGTCTCCAGATACAGCTGAAATGCTGATTTCTCTCTCCAGTGATACTTCTTTTGTTTTATATATTTTTGGCCTCTTGTTACATGTTTGTCATGTGTTCTTGGTCCCCTCTTAAGCCATAAAAACATCTCTCTTGTGGTAACAATTAAGTTTTATGTCTCATTGAAGAATGTAGTTGGATTGTCCCATCTCTTGATCTGTTACTTCAACTGCCTTTGTTTTAGTTTGGACACAACTTAGAAGACACGTTCATGTGGGAGGAGGGGAGGGAGTGGAAATTTGAATTGGTATTTATTTTTAAAGTAATAAAATATAATATTAATTAAAAAAAGAAGTTAGAGCTAATGGGCCAAGCAATGATTAAAAAAAAAGTTCATGTTTTTAGTTTTTTCTACTTTGATTTATAAATCAGTTAGTTTGCTTGTTTTGTTATTTGGTTGGTTGGTTGATTTGTTTTTGTTTGTTTTAGGGTTTTTTTGTCTTTAATAATTATCTTTTAAGTAATGTGTAATAGAAAGTTGTTGATAGTTAGGGAAGGTATTCATCTGACTAAGAAGTAATAATTGTACGTAGAAAAGTAAGCTGTTATTTGGCTTGAGTGTTTGAGTATTGGGTCTCAGGTAATTTTAATAAGAGTGTATAAATGAGACTAAATAGCTTATTAGTGTTTCAGAAATGCTACAAATTTAAGTACATACGAATAGGGAACACTGTGTGTCTTTATTGCAGTATACATCGTGCAGTGGTACTGTAGTTGGTCACCCACTTTTGAATATAAAGTGTTTAAAGATACAAACTATATTAAGAAATGAAGTATTCATTTTTACAAAAAGTTGATGTGCAAATTACGGTCTTTCCCTCTTTCTCAGCCCTTCCTTTACTAAAGCCATTGGTGCCCAGATTTCTACATGCTCATTTACTTTTAAATCAGGACATTTACTTATTGGTTTTTAGTGCGGGTATCAGAAGGTGTTTAACATATTGTGCCTGTTGATTTAATCTCATGAATTTGGAACAATGTGTAAAAAAATTTTAGGCATTATTAAATGTTTTCTCTACCCTCTGAGTGTTGAACAATGATCTAGATTCAAATGGGGCTGAACTTGTGAATTTTTCAGGAGCATTTTCTGTGGTACTGTTTGAGGCAATGCTACAGTCCTAGTATAGGAAGCAAACTAGATATACCATAATTGATGAGTTGCATGTTTAATTGCTTTCTTTTCTTCCAGTTAAAGGCACTCGGATTTCCTGAAGGACTTGTGATTCAAGCATATTTTGCTTGTGAGAAGAATGAGAATTTGGCTGCCAACTTTCTTCTACAGCAGAACTTTGACGAAGATTGAAGGGACTCTTTTGTATCTCACTCACACCAGTGCATTACACTAACTTTGTTCACTGGATTGTCTGGGGTGACTTGGGCTCATATCCACAATATTTGGTATACGGTAGTAGGTTGGTGGGGGTGGGAGGGAGGGAGCTAGGACACAGGGCAGGGATACATACCATGCATGTCTGCTTCAGTTAGCAGATGCTGCAAATCCACACAGTGTAAAATACTAGACAACCAAACATCCGCCTTTGCAGGTCTTTATTCTTCTAAACAGTAGGTAACATTTCCTGGGTTTCATTCTAGTATATTAGATCCAGAAATTTAGTGTGATGCCCTGCTTTCTCTTTTCTTTGACTTAACATTGGTTTCTGAATCTTTGCTACCTAGAATCTATAGTCTGTTTTATGGCAACACTGGATAATGGCTTTTTGAAATTGGAAAAAAAAATGGAGCATCTGTAAACAGAAATGCCAAATTATTGATGGTCATTGTTGCTGCTTCACACAAATATGAAATTGATGCAAAAGGAAGCCCATTCTTCATGTTCAGTACTTGGGGTAGGGAGGGTAGAGGGGGACTTTTTCTTAAAATAATTACTGCTATTTTAAAATTTCCTGATTATTGAATGTGAGACCCTCTAACATGATTTGAGAAGCTGTACACATATAGGCAGAGTTATTTTCCTGTTTACATTCTTTGTTTGGGGGAGATTGGTAGGTGTCTAATTACTGTTTACTTCATTGTTGTATTGCAGTAAAAAATTTAAAACAACCATTGCATGTTTGCTTTTGATGTATCCCTTTGTGAAATTAGCACTTTGGGGGCCAATGAAGAAATGCATCATTCAGTCTCTTTCCCTCTCCCTTTCCTCAGTATGATCAGCAGGTCATGAGTCAAACTGCTGCCTTTAAAAAAAAAAAGCCACAAAATGCTGATTCAGTTCAAAATTGGGCTTCTGATACTTGTAGATGTCTTTATTAGATAAGAATGATTACCGTTAAATCTATTAGTATTACATTGCTTTCAAAGAGAGGAGGTGGGTGGGGCTATAATCCAGCATTTGCATTTAAAGACGGGCGAAAACTTTTGTATGATTGGGAGATACGGCTGGAAAGTACTTTGGAAAATATACAATCAAGATATCTCGTGGCATATTAAAAGAAAAATCTCAATCACAGTGTTGGCTTTTATTTGGAATTTGCTCATCTCTGGATTTTCTTTGGAAACCCTGCCATTAGTATTACTGTTTGATAAAGAGGAGCCACGTGTCATATTGTTGAATTTGTCAAATCTTCTTTTCCTAAATAGAAAGTATTGAAAGAAGTAATGTTTCCCACCATCTGATTCCATGTGGGAAGATGGCTTTGCAGACCCCCTGCTCAGTGTCCTGCAATGTGCTTAGCACCACTTGGTGGTGACTCGCTTGCTCCTCATGCGCTCATAACCTGTTTCATGAAAATAAATGAAACCATGATTTTCCTTCACGAATTGCCATGCTTAATTTTCATGTATTCATTCCGTAAACGTGGTAGACTGTTGAAAGGTGTGCTGCTGGTGTGTTTTACAACGGATTATGTGTGAAGTCTCAGGAGAATTAAACAGGGCTGGGAAGTGCATTGCTCTGTGCAGGCAGAGCAGCAGTGGGTTGGGGAAGAAGGGTGACATTTCTGGTGGGATAGGGAATGCTTCCCTTTGCTTCATGACATTCTCTGTTCCCTCATGGCCTAGGATATTTGCATAAGACTGGCCATGGAACTGGCAAAAATATTGGCTGCTGATTCTCGGGAAAGTGGCATGGACCTTGTGTCCTTGGACACAAAACTGCAAGTTGTAGGAGTAATGATTTCCAAAGGACAGCTTGGGCCAGTGTGACCGTTTCTTCCTCAACCAACAGACCATACATGAGTGAAGTGGGCTTTCAAGTCTGTTGCTGTTACTGTTAAAAGTACACGTAGTTTGGGGTAAATCTCTTAATGTGACTATTGAATTTTGAGTCTTAGCCTCCTTAGTATTTTTATTGTTTAGCTGATCTGTAGAAAATATGAGGAAGCCTGAATTTATATTTGTAAAGTTATTTTACCGTCTTCTAGTCAAATATTTTGTCTCATTGTTTAAAAGTACTGAAATGTTCTACCCTGTTACGTTTTCCCTGTACTAGATGGCTAGGATTCTAGGGAATTGATTATAAAGTATTTTCAACACACCCGATATGGCATTTCTCATTTTTTAAGATTCTTATATACAAGTATGGATGGGAAGTGACGTAGCTTCCATCGCCGGCACCTGTTCTCATCAGGAATTGGTTGATGTAATTTAGGAGGCTAGTGGCAGGGTTCTGGTTCTCAGCCAACACATGGACACAACATTGGGATACCTAACAGGCTGTGACTGAAGTTCCGTGAAGACACTTTCCAGTACCCAGCCTATCCGTGGTATACTGGAGAGACCAGAGAGCAAGCAGTGGTTGCTTTCTGAAGAAACGGGTGAGTGGGCACTTCCTGGCTATGTCCTTTATGGTTTGTTCTGAATCAGGCCACAAATAGTCTTCACTTTTTGTTTTGTTTTTCGAGACAAGAGTTCCTCTGTGTAACCTTTTAAACAACTTAAAAGTCCATTTCTGTGGGGTGAAATGCTCACATTTGTCCCGTTTAAGTTTTGCTGTGCACATTTAGTGGCTATGTCTGCAGATGAGGTTTACTGTGGGTTGAACAAACTGAAAGCTTACAAAGCCTAAAAATAGCTCCTGGCTCGGCACAGAAAGTGGTCAGCCTTCCCTGTTCTCAGGCCATGCTTCATTTGCCACGTTGTATTTGCTTCCCATCTTGACATGCTGGGACACTTGACTTCCGGCTTTCACTTGGTTTGGTTCTCATGTGGACATCACAAGTTCCTAAGCCCTGGATCAGCTCTTGCTGTTGTGCTAGTCTTCTGGCCTCAGGCTGCTTTGAAGTTTCTGCCCATTGCTACACAGTTCTCGAGTAGGGCAATGAGAATTAGTCCAGAATACACTGGCATAATGGTGTTAGTGGGTGCATTAGGAAACTGGAGGCTTGGGATCACAGGATAAGAGAAAGGAGAGCAATTGCTGATCCAGGCTTCCAGGTCTCTTCCCAGGATCAGTTTGCCGAGGAAATGGTAAGGGCAGTGATGAGGTGGGAACAGAGCAGGCCCTGCAAGGAGACTCATGTCTTCCCTGTCAGCCTAGTTTGTATAGTTGTCTCAGATGATGTTTCCCCAGCACAGACACCAATGTGTAGTGTGGTCTTTGCTGTCTGAACTTATCCTCCAGAGCAGACGAAAGAGCTCTCATCCAGGCTTGTGCCTCCTGCCTCAGTCAAGTTGTTTCCTGTTGTTACTGCTTTGAAATAACTTTGTTCTCAGAGCTTCTTTCCTTGGGTATTTGATAGGTAGCATGCATCTCCCTGTGTGCTACACAAGTCTTTCCTTGATACCCATGGGAAGTTGCTTCTAGGATCTCCCTACTCCAATGACCTCAAAGTCTCTAGATGCCCAAACCCCTCATAAAATGTCCTTGTGTATAAATTGTTCAATGGCCATGTTTTATCTGCAGATGACTTGCAATATCCAATACAATGGTCTTTAAGTAGTTGTTACACTATTAGGTTACAAATGTACATGGTCATCTCCGGTGTAGCTTCAGATGAGGGTGAGGAATGAGTCTGCCCGGCCTGTTATCTGACGTGTAGTCTGAGGTGGCTTTGTCTCTATTCCAGCTTAGAATACTTTTGATCTGCACTTAGTTGAGTGTGTGGATGAGGAATCATGGACTTAGGAGGACCAACTGTTATTTTGCTATGGTGCAAAGATTGGGAAACTCTGCCCTTACTTCTCCGTACCTCTTAAGAGGACTTGTGTGAGTCAGTGCTCTCCAGAAACATGGGACCAGTAAGCTAGATTGAGAGAGACGGTGTGAGAAAGTCTGCAGACTGGCGAGCTGGGAAAGCTGGTGGAAAGCAAGGCTAGAGGCCTGAAAAGGCTGGCCTACTGCAGTTGGGTTTTGCTGGTGCACAAGGCAACACAATGGCAGTATTGATAAGAGCTGGAGAAAGCTGATATCTCAGCTCCAGAAAGCAAATTGTCCCTGCACCTGCCTATCTTCCATCAGGGGCATGTTGCACTTAGGATGAGTTGGCAGGAAGATCAAGGGTTTAAGACCAGCCTTTGCTGCATAGTAAATCCAAGGCCAGTCTGGGCCATCCAAGCACACCCCCCCTTCTGAAATTAAAAACCAAAAACATCGGATGATAACTACCAACATTGCTGAGGGCAGTCAGCTTACCCCTAAATTGACAGATTCAGATTCTGATTGCCAAGGCCAGTGGCTCTGAACTGTGGGTTGCCACCCCTCCGGGGGTTAATCAACCCTTTCATGGCAGTTACATATCAGGTGTCCTGTATATCAGATATGTACATTATGATTCAAAACAGCAGAATTACAGTTTAAAAAGTAGCACTGAAAACATATTTGGGGGGTCACCGGAACATTAAGAACTGTCTTAGAGGTGCGTCATTAGGAAGGAAGGTTGTGAGCCACTGGCTTAGACCCGTAGGCACACTCAGACAGTGAGTGCTTTGCTAACTCAGTATCCCCTGGCTGGATCACACCTGTGCTGACGTTGTAACTAGCCCCTGTAGATTGCTTTTTGTTGGCCCTCCATACTTACATGGGTCCTTAGAGCTGAATTGCTACTTTAAAGCAGCGTCTGAGGCAGACGCTGGATTAGGTTATTAATAGCTCCCACTCCAATTTCAAATGTGAATTATTTCAAAACTGCTTTTCTTTTTTTATTGTGTTTTCTTGGTTTTTGGAGACAGGGCTTGTTTAGCCTCGGCTGTCTTGGAACTACGTCTGTAGACCATAACTGGACTCAAACTCATAGAAATCCCCCTGCTTCTGCCTCCTGAGTGTTGGGATTAAAGGCAGCCGGTGCCTGGCTCTGAAAACTGCCAGAGGTGTTAAGAGAGGCTGGGTTTGAGACAGCCTAGTTTTGTTAGAGGCTGTATTGCAGGAAAGCTTATGATGGTATGTCAAACAATGGGCCATAATGAGTGCTTCTGAGCACCATCCCTGAAGGGCTTGAGTGTACAGTTTTGGGGGTTTTTTTCTTCCTAGTTTTTTTTTTTTTTTTTTGGTCAATTAGATTTGTTTGATCATTTTGGCTGATAACACTCGCTCCAGTTCTAAAGAAATTAAAATTTACTCAATTAGTCATTCAGAGTTTTACTTCTATATTTTTTGAGACAAATTTTACTATGCAGTTCTGGCTGTCCTGGAACTCAGAGATACACCTGCCTCTGCTTCTTTGGCACTGAGACTAAAGGTGTGTGCCACCATGGCCCATGACTCTACTCATTCTTAGCTACTGCGATTCAAAGAACTCTCATAACCTTGTGTCCACTTTGGAGAACCTTTTCAGTTTTACTACCACACTGATGTCCACCAAGTGCAACCAAGCTGTTTTAGTTTATCTTTTTCAATGCAGACAGACTCTTTGATCTTCGTGACTTCAATGCTTCCTATTCCAAGGCTGCTGCTGTAAGATGTCCTTGTTACTAGACTCGAGGAACACACCTGTAGGAGAAAAACCAGGAGTGCTGATGTGAAATAACCAGTTTGTCTCTCTGGATGCTTCTTTGCTTGAAGGAGGTGACCCCACCAGGCTTCTGCCCTGAAAAGCTGACCCGAGTTGTAGATTAACAGAAGGTGTGGCAGGATATGCTAACCTTTTATAGATACCTTTTTGTTACCCACTAGTTTTGGAATCTGCTAATGTTTCTGGATTCCTTATTACTGTGATAGTTGCCGTTGGTGACTTTCAGACCTAGTACATTAGGTAGTAGTTAGTGTCCTGCATTCTTGTATCACCCCCAATGCCACTCCCCACCCACTCCTTCCCCACCCCCGTTGATCCATATTTCTCAGGTCTTGACCTCCTGTTTTACTTGTACATAATTTGTTACTCTCCTTATAATATGAGGGTTGGATTTGCCTGGCTCAGGCATGGTGTGCCTTAAAGCTGGGTTCTGTGTCATGCTGTGTCCTAGCCACTCTGACTAGTTCCTCACTTCCTGGTATGGCTGTAAATCCCAGGCACAGCTGTCAATCCGAGGCGCTTTATGCATCAGAACCCTGGACTCAGCCCCTTTCCCAGGATCTCTGGTTCCCTTTCCTGGAGAGTCTGCTTAAGAAAGCAAACGTTTTCTTTTTGTGTGGTTACTGCAACCTTCTGTTTCTGAGACATCCCATGTTCACATTGACAACTGCACATTTGCACATGTATGAAGTATATGTCTATACACACATATATCAATAGTGCAGGGTTTGGTGCCATTCTAATCTAATAGCACAAGATTAAATCCAGCTTCTTCTTTTGTGTGTTTTGAATCCCTTGGATAGTGAGGGAATGGTCCACCACTGTCCTTGATAGAATTTTCAGCTCCCCTGTGTGCCACTCTCAGGCATTCACCTGTCATCCTGCCGCCTTGTTTGGCCAGTACATTCATATTTATTATCAAGCCAACTGGGGCCTGGCTTTGACCTCCCGAAACAAGAAATTGGTAGGTTAGCAACAATATCTTCTGGCAGCCAATCACACTGCAGGAGATGAGAGTCTCAGCCAGGACTGCCCCACCTCCTGTCACGGGTAAAGAGGTGGACTGTTGAGAACAACCAGTGCAGAGGCCCTGCGGCAATAGGAAGTCTGTGTGTGTGTGTGTGTGTGTGTGTGTGTGTGAGAGAGAGAGAGAGAGAGAGAGAGAGACTGAGGTGAGGAGGAGCTTAGCAGCCCCGGCCTTCCCCTCTGAACACCTCATACATTGACAGTAGTTCCAGTGTTACTGAAAAGGGGAAATGCCTAACGCTGTTTCCAAGAGGTGCCTGGACTTCTTCCCCAGGCCGCATTACATCTCAGGTGCACATGGCAGACCCAAAGGCCACTTTTGCAAAAAGAAACAAGAAAGAGCCCTGTTGATCTGTAAGGGGAGGGAGAGGCGCAGAAGGCTGCCGGGCCTTTCCCACGTGGCCAGTGTTCTGTACAGCAGCTTCCCAGCAGCATGCCACAGCTCTAGGTGAGGCTCACCCTTGGTCACCATTGCATCAATGCGCTCGATTCTCATTCAAGGGCTGTCAATTTCTCATTTAGTGTTGCGGGTCTTGAATAATAAGTCATAGCGAAAGAGTTGAGAAAGTCCGAGATTTTCTTGATGCTGCTGGTGATGGTCTCAACGTACTCCCGATTTGTCCAGTCCTGGTGAATCTCCTGCCGCACCAGATCCTCTTGTCCTGCCATGACTGCCGCCTGAGGAAGAGTCGGTCCTCAGAGTCTTACTCTCTGCCCTGGCACATGGAACCTCTCTGGTTCATAGCCAGTCACTTTGATTCAGAATGGCTCCCACCTCTTTATATCTAAATATGTCAAATGACCCCTTTAGGGAGCTCTTCCCTGATCCTCCTATCATTTCCACCAGGGCCCCCACTTCTCCCATGACAATTCAGTGCCTGCCATAGAAGTAAACCCTGACTCCAAAGCTTTATTGTTCAGCTTATTAATATGCAGTAATAGAAGAGGGAGGCCTGGGTAGTGCTGTGGAGTCCATGCTATGCCTTTCATTGGAATGTTGACTGAGCCTTCATACACAGAGGAGACGTCATACAATCCTGATGGCAGTGTCTGGTATGGCCGCTTTTGCCATTACTGTGGCCTTGGACCCCCTTGCCTTTTCTACCTAAGCTCTAAAAGGCGCCAAGAAGTTGGAAGAGCAGGGTCTGAGGAATCAGCCCCTTAAGCTGGTAGTAGGGCTGAGATGCTTGCTGTCTCCATGAGGAGCTAGCCGGTCTCACAGTACCGAGCTCTGGGCTGAGCAGTGCCACCAGTGTCCTGCCCCAGTGCTGCTCAGCTGGAGAGCCCAGCAGACTGCCTGGCCCTGCCTCCGTCTTCTCACTCTGCATGTCCTCTGATGGCTTTGCAGACTGCTGTGCACGGAACTAGAGGAGCAATGCCTGGTGGCGGGAGAGCTGGCTGCTGAGCCTGAGGGCTTGAGTTCAATCTCGAGAACCCACATGGTGGGAGGAGAGAATGGCCTCCTTCCAGCTGTGTGTGTAAAGTCATGGGCATCCGCACCCCCATTCCTTCACACACGCAAACTTAAGAGAAAATGAGGTTTTGGAAAAGTGATGGTGTCTCTCCCTGACTACTTACAAATTCCCATGTTGAAAGACCAGAACTTGGTCCAGTAGAGCTGAGTTTGGAGGACCCCTTCTCCATTCTGATGAGTACCCAGGGCAGGTCTGAGTGTAGAAGAAGCTCTCACTTCCCTTGTTCTGGGAATCATGTCTCTATTAATGCATCTTCAATTTGGCCTTGCTAGCTGAACAGTCGCATTGCACAGAGGCCATAGATTCTAGTTAGGTGTATGGTAATGGCAGGGTTTTCAAGATTTCCATGCATTTGGGACTCAGTCTCTCACTCATGTTCCAGAAGCAAACACAGGCTACCACAGACCGATGGATTTTCACCACTAGAACAGTGTCATCATGAGGTCTCATTCTGACCACACAAAAGGTTACAAATCTAGGCCCTTATCTGTGCTTAGGGCTTTGCTTATAGGCAGTAATGTTACCATTTTACAGACAGACACATTGAGGTGAGCCAGGGCAAAGCTTCATAGCTACCACATGGCAGAGCTGGGGGCAAACAAAAGTGGACTGGCTTCTGATCCCTTGCATCACCACTGTCCTGTAGTTCTTGTCCCTTGCGTGCTCTGAGCTCAGCCTGCAGCACTCTGGCATGTCTTTACACTTACTGCTGCTGCTTCAGTTACTGCTGGAAAGCGGCTCCTACAGAGGAGGAAGTGAGGACTCCGTAGGGGTGTCTACATGGCCAACGTCAGAACACCAAGGCTCTGAGCTGTTTTCAGAGCCACTGGTGAAGGGATGTCACAGTGACCCTGAACAGACCCAGAGAAGTGAGCCTCCAGCCATCCTTGAAAGTAGGAGGCAGAAAGATAGGCACAGCTCAAATACAATGAATGCCGTTCTTCACTCCCATTATTTGAAAATTGTTTGTAAAATGATTAGTTTTTATGATATGTATATGTGTGTATATATACATATATATGTATATACATGCATATATGTATATGGATTGTAGGTGCTTGAAAAAAACAGGTGTGGGATCTTGTGAGCCGCCAAACATGGATACTGGGAGCCAATCTTGGGTCCTCAGTAAGAGTCATGTTCAGTCTTAACCACTGAGGCATCTCTCTAGCCCCTGCAAAAAAACATTACTTTTTGTTAAATGATACTTTAAAATTTTTATTAAGATATTTTTAAAATTTAAAAATTAAATTTAAAAATCACGAGTTCCAAGGCAGCCTGGACTCTGTTTCAAAACAAAGAAATAGCCAGGCGGTGGTGGAGGCAGTGGCGCACGCCTTTAATCCCAGCACTCGGGAGGCAGAGGTAGGCAGATCTCTGTGAGTTCGAGGCCAGCCTGGTCTACAAGAGCTAGTTCCAGGACAGGCTCCAAAGCCACAGAGAAACCCTATCTTCAAAAAAAAAAAAAACAAAAAAAACAAAAAAAAACAAAACAAAAAAAAAACACCTTTTGGTGTTTAATGTAGGTAAGTGAAAACTGACAGGAACGAAAGGTGAATTTTAAGGGGAGGAGGACTCTAGGACCCAGAAGTTTGAATGTTGCCATGGCAGGTGATGGCTTTTCCATTTCAGACTTAAATGACCCAGAAAAATGAAATATTACTTCTTGTCTTCAGAAGTCTGCTGGAAGATGGGATTCTGGGAGCCCCTGGGATGCTCCCTGCTACAGGACCCTCCTTTCCCACCCACAGGAAAACCTTCTCAAAAATGTCCCGCTAGGCTCCCCCATCCCTAGTCATTTTGTTTTTGGAGAAGTGTTAACTATTCTCTCCTTGATGTCACACACACCGCCTTGAAATGTGCTGCAGTAAGGAAAGGGCAGCGCCTTTCAATGCCTGTGTCCCGGGTGGGGGTGGGGCACGGTGCACGTAGGATTCTAATTAAATTGGTATAATCAAGGCAATGCAGACACTTTAAAAAAAAACTTAACCATAATCTCTGTCTGGCTAATAAATACAAATTGAAACAGGTAAATCTTGCTTCTGAGACACTGGCGAGAATCTTCCAGACCCATATAAGTAGCTATGTAACTAAAATCCAAGCTCCAACGGATTTTGAGGTGGCATTCCCCATCTCTGTGAAAAGTTGGACACTGGAAGTCCAAACAGCTCTAGAAAGGGGAAACCCTGGCAGTATTTATGGACCTGAAGATTTTTTTTTTATTTAGATCATATTGCCTGCGATACAAGCTAATTTTACTTAAACCAGGATCAACAAAAATCTCATTTGCCATTTATGATCTGATCTGAATTCTGGTCCATGTGATAGATCATGGTTCACTAAAAGCAAGGAGACATCGTGTTGCAATAGATAAGGCAGTGATTGTGTCTCATCGGTGGCCTTTTAAAGATGAGCCACTAAGTCCGTCTTTTCCTCCTGGTGGAGGTCGTTTCTGTTCCTGGGATGCACTGCTGGGTTCTGCAAGGCTCCATCCACGTGTCCTCTCTTTAACTTACTGTGTACGAGTGATGACCTAGAACTCGGGGTTTTCTGCCTCAGCCTCCTAATGGCTGGGGTTGCAGGTATGCCCCGCACTCTCAGCTCATGCGGTCGATGGGATCGAGCCCAGGGCTTTGCGCATGTAGGCCAGCACTATCCGCCTAGCCACATGCCCACCCCCTGCTCGGCTTTCAATCTCTGTGACAAACCTGATCAGTGTACACTTTCACGCTTGCCTGGGCTTATTCATCCAGGTGTTTGTACACGCCAGCATATTTATACATAACTAACCACTCCCACCCAGAAATGTTCCTGTAGTCCTTTCTCTGATGAATTCCTCTGCGCCCTTAAGATCCCACTTGAATATCGAAGGCTCCGTGGGGACTTTTGTGTCTAGTGCTGGTAGAGGATTGCTCCCTTGGTGCTCTGAGGGACAGCCACACCTCTGATCACAGTTCCCCTTGGTGCTCTGAGGGACAGCCACACCTCTGATCACAGTTCCCCTTGGTGCTCTGAGGGACAGCCACACCTCTGATCACAGTTCTTTTTTATTTCCACGGTTGTTTTTAGGGACATTGTGTCAAAGTAGAAAATGAAAACTTGCCTTTTCAGTTACACGGGGTAGGGATGGGGTGCTGAGGACCCCAGGAATTGTGGCTTGAAGCCTTCGGATGCTACTGGGTTGGTTTGGTTGGTCTGACACTGAAGAGGGCTAAAGCGCCCTCAGTGCTGATCAAAACCGCCTGGATGCTGGGAACCGAACTCTTATTTTTGGTTGTGAGCCTAGCCTTAATGGCAGAACCATCTCTCTACAAGGATATTTGTTCAGCTATGTTCATAGCAGCATTATTCGTAATAGCCAGAACCTGGAAACAACCTAGATGCCCCTCAACTGGAGAACGGGTAAAGAAAATGTGGTACATTTACACAGTGGAGTACTGCTCAGCAGTAAAATCAATGACACCTTGAAATTTGCTTGCAAATAAATGGAACTAGAAAAAACAATCCTGAGTGAGGTAATCCAGACCCAGAAAGATGAGCATGGTATGTACCCACTCTTAGATGAATACTGGCTATAAAGCAAAGGATAGGGAGTCATAGTCCATGACCCCAGAGAAGCTAAGTGACAAGAAGAACCCTAAGAGAAACATACATAGAATCCCCCGGGAAGGGAAAATAGACAAGATCTCCTGAGAAAATTGGGAGAGTGGGGGTTGGGGAGAAGGGAAGGTGGAAGGAGAGGAGGATGGGGATAAGGGGAGTGGGGAGGAGAACTTGAGGGAATGTGATGGTTGAGATGGAGGAAGGACAGAGATGGAGAACAAGGAAAGAGATATCTTGACTGAGGGAGCCATTATGGGGCTAGCAAAAAATCTAGCACTAGAGAAATTCCCAGGAATCCACAAGGTCGACCCCAGCTAAGACCCTAAGCAATAGTGGAGAGAGTAGCTGAACTGGCTTGCCCTGTAGTCAGATTGACCATCTTAAATGTCATCATAGAACCTTCATCCAGCAGTTGATGGAAACAGATGCAGAGATCCACAGTGGAGCATTGGGCTGAGCTCCCAAAGTCCAGTTGAAGAGTGGGAGGAGTGAAAATATGAGCAAAGAGGTCAAGACCATGATGGGTTCACCCTCTGAAACAGTCTACCTGAGCTAACTGGGAGCTTACCAACTCTGACCAGACAGCGAGGGAACAAGCATAGGACCAAACTAGGCCCTCTGAATGGGGTGACAGTTGTATGGCTGGGGCAGACTGTGGAGCCACTGGCAATGAGACCAGGATTTATTCCTACTGCTTGTTCTGGCTTTTTGGAACCCATTCTCTTTGGAGGGATACCTTGCTCAGCCTAGATATAGTGGGGAGGGCATTGGTCCTGCCTCAAATCAATGTGCTAGACTTTGTTGAATTCCCATGGAAGCCTTACCCTCTCTAAGTGGATGGGGGGAAGGAAGGGGGTGGGAGAGGGAAGATAGAGGGAGCAGGAAGGGAGGGAGTGGGAAATGGATCTGGCATGTAAAATGAGAAAAGATAGTTTTTTAAATGAATTAAAACAAACAACCGTCTGGAAAAGGGGGAGAAAAAAAAACTATTCATTTTGTCCTGGCTCGCCCCCTTGTGGTGAGGGGGAGCTTCGCAGACTCTCAGGTGAGGTGCACAGGGAAGGCTCAGACAGGTGAGGGAGAGCTGGCTACTCTGGAGTTTTGGAAAAGCGGGGTTATCAGTCAGAGGAAGGATGCTGGCCTGAAGACCTGGCACACAGCAGCCTGGGTTGCCCAGGCTCTACTGTGGAAGGGCGGTGGAACTGAACCTACAGCGCGGCGAGCTGAAGACCGCCCTGGCTTGCGTAAGGAAACTGAAGCCAGCTGTGTGCGCTGGTGCCCTAATTAGAAGACTCATGGTGGGTGGGAACTCGCTGGGAACTCACCCCTGGCTCCTGGCCTCCACTTCATGCTGTTCTGTGTAGAGGAGTGGGGGTCAAGGAGGCAGTGGAACTTCCTTTTAGTCTTTGAGATGGTCTTAGACCTCTGCCCTGACACATGCCCGGAGGAAAGAGCACACAGAGGGCTAATGAGATCTGGAGTCTAATGGACGCTCGCTGGCTCTCTCACAGCTCTCTTGTTTATATTGCTGTAAGCCGGCTGTCAATTTCAGAGAGCTAACCTGTTCGCCACTCACCCACAGTGACTCAGATCTCATGCAGCCAGGGGGCGGATCTTCCAGCTTTGGTAGAGTGGGCAAGAGCTCACGACCAGATCCCCTGTCTGGCCTGTGATCCCACTGAAAGCCCCTCATTCCCATTATCGGTCCCTGGCAGCAATCGCCTTCTCTAGACTCTTGATTGTTCAGGGAGAGGCAGCTGTTGGGCAAGGGTGGGAGGAGGCTGAGGAAAGCGAACCCAAAACACTTGCTGCTCTTTCCTGCATCCAGTAACATTACTGGGCTTGCAACAAGCCAGGAAATGGGAACTAGGCTCAGACTGTGCACCCCCACCTCCCCACCCCCACACTCACACAATGCAAATGGAAGTCTTTCTCTGTGTTTCTTTTTTTTTTTTTGTCTTTTTTTTTAAATGTTCATTTGTGTTTTGTGTGCATGTGTGTCTGTGTGAGGGTGGGAGATATTGGGGTTACAGACTGTTGTGAACTGTCATATGGGTGCTGGGAACTGAACCCGGGTCCTCTGGAAGTAATTGCTCTTAACCGCTGAGTCATCTCTCCAGCCCAGTTCTGGGTGTGTTTCAAGGGTCAGAAAAACAGGACTAGTCTTTCAGAGGTTTGTTCCTCTGGACACGCCTTCCCATCGGTTCCGCTTCAGTCTCAGCTGGCTCTCCCACCTATTCCTTCCCTCTCCCTCAATGCATTGGCGCTTCCCATGACCAGAGCCCCGTGCAGGATGACCCAGGACTACTGATGTGTGCCGCTGTGTTGAAGTCTCACATGGGTACTGGGAACCTGAACTTGGTTTCTCAGGCATGCGCAGTCAGCTCTACTTGCTGCGTCATCTCCTCAGTTCCTCTTATACCTCTCGTGCCTGGATTTTTTTGGCTCCCCCCCCAAAAAAAAAATCAATGATCACGGATTTTAAGTAACAGATTAATTACATCCATGAAGCCTTCTGTGACCCTCCCCTTTCATAGTAAATAAAAGAATAAAATAGGTGAGTGGCTTTTATTTTCCACGCCCCTGAAAGGAGGGGATGAATGTTCTAACCAAGTAGCTGTTTATTTAGCTGTAAACACTTGGGCAAGCTGTTTCGTCTCCATAAGCCGTGTGTCTCAGTTTCTTTATTGTTGCTCTGATCAACAGCAATTTATGGGAGAGGGGTTCAGTTCACCCTGGCTCCTAGTTCAAGGTACAGTGCAGCGTTGTGCTGGTCGGTTTTCTTGTCAGTTTAACACAGGCCAGCGTTATCTGGGAAGAGGGAACCTGCACCAAACTGGTCTGGCTGTAGGCACATCCATAAGGGCATTTTCTTGACTAGTGACTGAAGTGGGAGGAGGCACCCCACTCTAGGCAGCGCCACCCCACCCTCGGGCAGGTAGTCCTGGCTTGTATAAAAAAAGCAGGGTGAGGACGCCCCATAGAGCAAGCTAGGGAGCAGCATTCTCCACGAACTTTGTTCCAGGCCCTGCCTCCAGGTTCCTGCCCTGACTTCCTTTCAGGACGGACAGCGAATGGGGCGTGTTGTAAGGCAAAGAAACCTTCCCATCCCCAAGTTGCTTTCCATCAAGGTGTTTTATTACAGCAGTAGAAAGCAAATTAATACAACCACCATGGTGGAAAAGCCAAAGTGACCCAGCTTGAAGCTGCCGGTCACACCAAATCCACAACCAGGACAGAATGATGAGTGCGCTTTGCTTTATAATAAGGCCATGCGCCTGTGGGGGCAAGTGTAGAAGTTATGGCTCGGCCATGATGGAGTGGAGTCAAGTTGATAAGGGGTGGAATTGGAGTGGTCAGGGATAACTGTCAAGTTGACAGAATCTAGACTCAACTGGGAAGGTGGGCCTTGGGGGATTCTCTTGACTGCTTTAATTGATGGCTGGGATGCAGGAAAGGAAGGAAGGGCTCTGAGTGCTTGCACCTGTCCATGAGAGCAACCTGTCCAGGCACTCAGGGCAGGGGGGCTGAGTGCGTGCATGGCTTCATCGCTGGGGCAGTGGATTGCTTGCATGGGCTCATTGCTTCTTGACCATGGATATGATGTGATAGCAGCTTCAAGTGCCTGTCTCCTGGGCTCCCTTGCTATGACAGGTGGTACCTTGACCTTGAACTGAGAGAAAAATGAGCTTTTCCTTCCTTCAGTTGCTTCTGTTGGGGTATTGTCCCATAGCAACAGGACAGGGGAGGAAACAAGAGACCCCTTCGTACAAGGGAGATGCTTGTACTTGCCCTTCAATAATCTGATGCGCTAAACTTCTGTTACAGCAACTAGCATCTGGAATTCAATAGATGCCTAATGAAAATACGTCTGTGGACATAGCCAGTCATGTGGCCTGTTTATGATGTCTTCTGGTGTCTTGGCCACTCTGGGCCACCCTGAGCCACCCTGAGAAATTCTGGGCCATACTGGGCTATCCTGGGCCATCCTGGGGCTGCTGGAGTGATGTAGCCCACTTTTATGTTTGCAGAGAGTTGCTGGGTGTTTGATTCTCCCTAGCTTGAAGAAGAAGCCATTCTCTAGGTAGCCCTGTGGGCGGCAGATAACGATGAATAAGGCATCACCCGGACCTCTAAAAGGACTCCCCTTTGGGAAAGGGACTCGAGGTGGTCTTTGGGATGTTGCTCTGGAAGAGCAGTCAGTGCTCTTAACTGCTGAGTCATCTCTCCTGGTCCTGGTAATCCTCAATTCTTATCATTAGCGCACTTAGTGGTTAATGACAAATTATAAAGTCACAACCAAAAGTTACACAGTACAAAGGAAACAAATGGGACAAAACAGGAAATTCCTGATGGCAATTTGACAGCAAGGCCATTTAGCAAGCTCACAATAGCAGCATCTACCCTAGGGCCTATGACCTCCACCTACATACAGCCCTGGGCCTTTGATTAAGATTATAGCACCAGGCCCGAAATCCCTCCCATGGAGCAGGCTTCACATCCAATCAGAAAGTGTCTTGTTATCCCATAATAGTCCTGCTTTCTGTTGTACCAGTGGGCACATTTTGCCTGACAGGTGAGTGTTACAGCATGTAGGGGCCAGTACTGGATGTGACAGCTGATGTCTTTTCTCCCTTAGCAGCTTGCATGGCACATTCCGGCTCTATGAGCACTTGCTATCTGCAGTCAATGTGTAAGCTGTCCGGGTCAGAGGAGCATCTTTTGCAGTGGGAAGCAGTCAGTACAGAGATGCACAAATGGGCAAAGTGCTTAGTCCACCCACGAGCTGCCGAGTTTTGCAACTCAGCACCAGCTAGAGTTATCTAGGAGGGAACTTCAATTTAGAAACTGCCCCTACTGGATTGCATTGTGGGCAATCCTGCAGGCCGTTTTTTTCATTGATGATTGATGTAGGAGGGCCTAGTTCACCGTGGGCAGGTGGTCCGGGGTTGTAGAAGAAAGCAGGCTGAGCAAACCATGCAGAGCAAGCTGTCAGCAGCATCCCTTTGTGGCCTCTGCTTCCGTTCTTGCTTCCTGGTTCCTGCCTTGAGTTCCTACCCTGACTTCCCCGGGTGATGGACTGCAAGCTCTAAGATGAAATAAACCCTTTCCTCCCTAAGCTGCTTTTGGTCACTGTGTTTTATCACAACAGCAGAAATCCTAACTCTAAGTCCCAAACAGGACATTTTTATTAACCCCTGAACCATCAGTGCTCAGTGAACGTCATGGAAGAAGAGGCCGAAAGAAGGTAAGAGCCGGAGAATGGGGAGGATGCTGTGAGATGCTGTCTTCTGGGCCAGCCATGGCCTTTGCACCCATGACTTCTCAGCAGCGGTGGTTATCAGCACAAGGTCCAGCTAACCAGAATTCCAGTTTACGTGAAGGAGATGTCTTCCAGGCTCTGCCTTTTACTCAGGAGCTATTGGCAATGATACCTGCTGGTGTGGGAGTATAATTTCTTCTGGAGGCTGTGGTCTCACTAGTAGGATTCCCATGCTCAAGTGGATGGCCCCACTCCCACGCACATATGACCAGCATTAAGTGGACCTAGTGGGTTATTCACAGAAGAGAAAGTCATGAAGTGGGGTGTGCTGGTGAGGATGTAGAGGGAGCTACGGATGGGAAGACTGTAGTGACATTTTTTTTGTGATCTAACAAATAAAGCTTGCCTGAAGCTCAGAGTGCAGAGCTAAGCCACGAGTTAGCCATAGAGGCCAGGCAGTGGGGGCGCACACCTTTAATCCAGCACTTGGGAAACAGAGACAGACGGGTCTCTGTGAGTTCAAGGCCACCCTGGGCTACACAAAAGTGAATCTGTCTAAAAGAGAAACAGCACACACAAAGGTGATCCCAGCACTTGGTATCCCATGTCTTTAATCCCAGCACTAGGGAGGGGGAGACAGGAATGATATGGCTGGGCAAAGACAGGACTATAAGGCGGGAGGAGACAGGAGCTCAGTGCAGTCTGAGAATTCAGTCTGAGCATGCAGTCTGAGGTTTCGTAGAGACAGGATCACCCTTTTAGTCTGAGCATTGGTAGAAGTAAGATCTTTCTAGTGGTTGGCTTCTTTGCCTCTCTGATCCTTCAGCTTTTACCCCTGATAACTGACTCGGAGTTTTTATTATTAAGACCAATTAGAATTCATGCTACAGGAGAAGCAGGTAGATATGATCATATTATAAAATTATCAAGAGTGAAGAAAAAATAAACAAAAAGGTAGAAAATTCCTTTTCAATTAAAAAATAGTCTTGCAAGCATGTGTGCACGTGTTCACATGTATGAATGTAGGTGCATGAGCTCAGAGTCCAGAGGAAACTTTGCCTGTGGGTTCTTACCTTCCCTCTCATTTGAAACAGGGCCTCTGTCTATGCCATGCTTTCTGGCCTGCAAGTTCCCAGGGTTTCTTGTGTCTCTACCTTTTGTCCTATAACAGCATTGGAGTTGCAGAAACCTGTTGTTGTATCTGGCTTCACATGGACTCTGGGGATTCAAACCCAGGACCTTTTGCTTGTGTGGCAAGGGTTCTACCCACTAAGCCATTTCCCCCCTCATAGCCCTCCTTTTTTGTTTTTGTAAGATGGGATCTCAGGTAGCTTGGCAGGCTTTGAGCTCACAATGTACCTGAGAATGATCTTCAATTCTTGATGCTCTATCTCCCATTTCTCAGGTACTGGGATTACAGGTGGGCATCACCATGCCCCATTCCAAAATACAAAATTCTAAAATAGACTTGTGCATAAATGATAGAAACGATATAAAAAAAAGTGCCTCCCAGAAGACATATTTATAATAGTGAATGGATGTTGATGAAACAGCCCAAAGGAAATCCATTTAAACATATTTTTATCTTATATATTTATTTATTTATTTAGCATGTGTGTGTGTGTAGCATTTGTATGCCACAACTTCTGTGTGGAGGTCAGAGGGCTACCACCTTCCATTTGGCCTCTGAAGCTTTGGACTCAGGTGCAAACTTTTGACCTCTGTCTTACGTTTTTCCCAGAGAAGTTATTCTGGTCGTAAACTATTCAGGTGTCACTTGCCCTCGCCCCAGGTGTGACCTGCTGACTCGGTCATTGTTGAATCCAGAATGTTTCCTCTGTGCTGGTACAGCGGAATGCCCAAACTCAGCAATGTGCTTGTGTTTGGTTGGCCCATCCATCAAGCATCCTCGGGTTCTCTGTTGCGCATGTTCAGGTGGGTGACACGTGGAAGCTCCCAGTGAAGTTTAGATCCTTGACTAAGTGAGGAAGCCCTTCTGCTTGCCCGGTTATCCTTACTCCCAGCCTCGTGGGTGCTGCCTGAAGCGAAGAGAAGTAGGTTTGCTCTTCTCACTTCCATACCGCCCAGCTTCACACAGACTGGGTAAGTTTGCTCTGTGTCCTGATTCCACAACAGCTGCCCACGGACGCCCGTGGAGCTCACTACAGAAAAACGACCCAGTGGCGGGCAGTGGTGGCAAAAGCTTTCAATGCCAGCACACAGGAGGCAGAGACAGGTGATTTCTGTGAGTTTGAGGCCAGCCTCGTCTACAAAGTGAGTTCCAGAACAGCCAGGGCTACACAGCGGAAGTCTGTCTTGAAAAACAAACAAACCAAAACCAAACAAATAAACAGAAAAAAAGAGAAAAGAAAAGAAAAAACTCTACAGTGAACACAAAGTTGTGTTTATAGGACACAGGAAAACTTCACCCTTCCCTCTTTGCCACTTAACTTCCCGCAATCCTTTGCACCTTCCGATCTAGTTACCTCACAGAAGGCAGGAGGAAAGCTGTTCCTCTCGCTAGACTGTGGTTAACTGCAGCCAGGTGGCTTGGGTTAGACCCAGTCTGCCATACCCCACCCATGTGACCTGTGGCATGTCACTTGATCTGCCTATGCCTCCGTTTCCTCATCTTTAACATCAGCTTTATAGATCTCAAAGGATAAAAGGGATCGAGGCAAAGGTTTAGGACAGGGCCTGGCACGTGTGCGTTCTCGTTAATTAATGGTTATTCTTGAAAATCACAGGGATGTGCAGAGCGAGACAACTGAGCCTGGAATTGTAAAGGTCCTTGGAAAACAGAAAGGCGTGACAAAGAGCACGCTGTTTTTAATTAATTCATTAATACGCGTGCGTGACATGGTGAGCATGCAGAAGTCAGGGGACACCTTGCAGGAGTTGGTTCTCTCCTACCGTGTGAGACCCGTGGGTCACGCTCTGGCTGTCGGATTTGGTGGCAAGTGCCTTTACTCACTGAGCCATTTAGTTGGGAAAAGTGTGTGGTTTTCTAAAGAGCCACTATATTAAGAGGCGCAAGCAGTCCACAGGAGGTCAGGATTTGTCTAGGGCTGAACAGCATGGTCAGGTATGAATGGAAAACAGGTGAGTTCCCGGTGATGTCTGCCGTCTTGTGGGGGTCCCTTTCAAGAAGTAAGTGTAGCTCAGGGCACTTACGGAAGTTTCTCAGTTACTCCCAAACCCAATTTAGTGTGGCTGGGTTTACCTACAACTAACAACCATTAGTCTTCCTTCCCTCACTGTCATAAAGGCATTGAAAGCCTCCTGTGCCCGCCCACCTCTCCAGGTGCTGGAGAGGAAAAACAATAGGCTCTATCCTCAAGGGTTTCAAGTGCTTGCCCGACCAGGTGACCAAGTGTGCAGCTCCTTGTCCATCAGCTCTCAGATCTGTCCCTACTTTTCCTTGCTCCACTGTTAGAGAGGACCTTGCCTGGAAGACTCCATTTCCCAGGCTCCACTGCCAGCTAGTTCTGCTCAGGTTTCTCCTCCTCCTCCTCTTCCTCTTCTTCCTCCTCATTGCCCCTAACATCCGACACCTCCTTTCGGGCTCCAGTTCCCCCTGCTCCTTTCATTCCTCAGTCCATTTCCTCCAGCAACTTCCCTTCCAGTTCCCATTGCCCATTTCCTTCTCCTCCATTGCTCCTCCCGTACGGGTTGGCTTCCTGCATTTGGACCATATCTTCCCGGGGTGTCCCTCGTCCCTGTTGACTTCCAGTTGGAATTCTTTCTGTTGACTGAATTACCTGGAGTGGGCGTCTTTGTCCTGCTGGAGTCTAATGAGATGAACACAAGCTGGTGATTTCAGATGCTGCCAAGTGCTTCGAAGGACACCTTCTTCTGGAGAAGATCAGGGAAGGGTTTTTCTCTGAGAGGGAGGCTTAGAACGTGGCAGGGCAGCGGTGCGAAGGCCCCTGAGAGGCAGCTGTGAGACAGCATGTGGGGAGTGTCTTTCAGGGACAGAAGAGAAGTATCCAGTCAGGGAGTAACTGGCTGCATTCAAGAGACAGGAGGAAAAGCCAGGTCAGCTGTGTGGAGTTCAGTGATGGGACACTTGCTCACTATACGTAAATCACTGGGTTCCATCCCCACCATCACAAACAAACAAACAAGTAGGTAAGTAAATAAATAAATTTGTACCCAAGCAAAGTATAAACTAGAAAAAGACAAGATCTCTTGAGTAAATTGGGAGCATGGGGACCTTAGGGGAGGGCTGAAGCGGGGAGGGGAGAGGCAGGGAGGGCAGCAGAGAAAAATGTAGAGCTCAATAAATATTAATAAAAAAATTTGTACCCAAGCAATAGCGGAGGTATTTGACCCAGAGGAAGGGTCTGACACTGGGGAAAGCCAGCAGAGGAAGGGGCAGGCGGTGGTTGTCAATGGGGTCAGGAGACAAGTCCGGGCTCAGGTAGAACAAGAAGAGTCAGGAACCCGCGAAAAGTGCCCTTCGGCCCTGAAGAAAGAGTTCAGACGCAATAAGTGTGCCCTACCGCTGAGGCTGAGGTTGCCGAGGGGCAGAGGTGACCCTGTGGAGGCCTGAGGACCAGACGGACACGCCTGGAGGGAAGGTGTGTCACAGAAACAAGCCAGCAGAGGCAGCTTTGCCCTTAGTGGACAGGTGGCCTTTGTGAGCAAGTGACTCCGGTTGTAGGCACTTCGACTTCTTGTTTTGATCACCAGGAAGCACAACACCTACCTCCCGCCCTCCAGCACTTTGTCTGCTTTGGTGGATAATGTCTGCAGGTGTGTGTGTCCCCTGAGGTCTCTTCCTGTATCTCTCTGTGTAGAGGGCATTGTTAATTAACAGTCAAGCCTGGGGAAAGCGGGCACAGAAATTACAGGACAGTGACCCTCTCAGGCTTAAACTTTTCCTCTGTGTGGCTTTCCCAGGACTTGTGTGTACACCCCGGTGGCTTCTGTAAATGGCATTTTATTGTCTTACAGTCCCAGAATCAAAAAGTCCAGGTGTGGATAGAATTGCTTTCTCCTTTAGGCTGTGGGAAGAATCTTCCAGGCCCTTATCCTAGCTTCCGGGGTTTGCTGACAATCTTAGCTTGCAGAAGCACCATTCTGAACGTGTAGGGTCCACATTTCCCCATTTTAGAAGCTGATAACCACATGGAGTTAGGTGCTCTCCAGTGAGTTTCTGTCTTTTAAAGCAGGAAGTCTCCACAGAGCCATCCTGACCTTGATCTCTCAGCATGGGGCTCATCAGCAAAAGGAAATAGTGCGCAGAGCCCACGGCACATACCTGCACCACTTCTGCTGTCTTGGTCATCTGTAAAGACCCTCTGTCAAACCGGTTCACATTAAAGGTACCAGGGAGGGAGCTTCGGCATCTTTGGGGACACAACAATCAGAGACAGAACGCTAAGTATGACAGTAACTCTGGGGAGTAGAGCTGACATGCTCATATGCAATCTGTGGACCACAAGCCTTTCCCCATTTCCATCCTTTCAAGAAGGATGGAATTCAAGAAGAATTCGATCCTTCCTCAGGTGTCATCCAGCAATCTGCTCCACGTTAAAACATCCCATCCTCCAGACAAGCTAGACGAGACTCAGGAAGTCCCTGAAACTGACTGGGCGTACCATGCCCCTCCCTGGCCAAGTTTCTATAAACAGTAAGGACTGCTGAGGCCACGTGAGAAACCAAGCATCTGAGCGGAATGCAGTGGCTCAGGCCACGATACCTGCAGCAGCTTTTCCCCTTTCCCAGACGCTGACACGGTAAGCGACAGTACCCGTGAGTCCCTAACTGACAGATTTCCTGGTGCCAGGATCTCTCACCCGGGGCCGGGGTGAGTTTATGCCAAACCATTGTTGGTGGCCACACCAACATCCTGCTCCTTACTTCCTAGAGTCTTGCTACTGGCTTATAAAACCATCCTTAGCAAGGTACAAGAAGGAACTCCCACTTCTGATATAGGTCCTGGCTTCCTCCCTCCAGAGAGTCCACCGCATGGGTTGTTTCTGGCGCTGGGGTCTGAACTTCCCTGAGAGTCCCCAGCATGCTGTCTGTCTGTCCAGGGTGTTAAATAAATCTTTCAGCCAGTCATGTCAAGTGTCATCTATGGTATCAGAGACCTTTCACCAAAGCCGCCTTGTAAGAGGCCCAGACTAACCGGGCTGCCCAGACGAGACACTTTCTCACCTGTTGAGTTGCCCGCAAGCGCTGTAGGAAGTGAGCTCTGGACTTTCCGCTTTTGTGGGCTGTCCCCCATGCTGGGGTGGGCTTTCGGTGAGGCAGGTGGCCCTGAGTCACTCCTACTCCTAGAAGTGACCCCATTAAACTCATGGGTTCACCAAACTGGGCTTCAGAGCTCTCCTTATGTTGATCTGTGGTTGGCTCCATATCTGGGGTGAGAAGATGCTTGGTCACATCTCCCAAGAAATGGTGTCACATAAAACCAGGTTATATGTCCCAGGATGGTCACCATTCAGGCACCCCCCCTTTCCCCTCCAAGTCTAGTTTTTTGTTTGTTTGTTTGTTTTTGTTTTTTGTTTTTTAAACAGAAGTGCCCAAGCTGCCTTCAGTGTTCTATGTAGGCGAAAATGGCGTTGAATTCCTGATCCTCCTGCCTCTACCTCTCAAGTGCTGGGATTATACGTGTGCCCCACCATTACTGACTTCTCTTCTTATTCTAGATCCTAGATTGAACATCTGTCAACCCAGACTGTCACCCCTACCCATTCCCCAGGAGAGCCTTGCCAGGCCCCACAGTGATTCCCTTACCCATTGCCTGAGGGCAGTAGGTAGGCTGCTTGCTGCACAAGGTTGGAACACAGAAATCTTAGGGGTATGAGGTCATTAGATATCATCCAGCCCAAGCCCTTCTTTCCGAGATGGGAAAACCGAGGACCCCAAAGGGAAAGGAAATGTTCCGGCATGTCTGTAACTGCAGTACTTAGGATGTTGAGGCAGAAGGATTGGGTGAGGTCAAGGCTAGTCTTGATTATACAGCATATTTCTGTTGACCTAAACTACTTGAAACTTTGTCTCAAAAATACAAGGAGGAATGGGGGGATCTTTCTCTCTGGGATGGCTGGCACTGGGAAAATTGAATCTCCTTACCATGAGGCTCTTGGATTGAAATAAATGTACAGCAAAAACCTGATGCTTTTGCTGGGCGACTGGATGGGAATGCACCTCCTGGGGCATGAAGTAAGGACTCAGGGCACTAACCCAGTGAGCCCTTGGTTAGACTGTCACCATGAGCAGAGTGAGTTCCTCTTAGATGTGTTGAATGGATAAACTGGTTCTTTCTCTTCCTTTCTAGAAAGCTCTGCAGAATGGGCTGGTTAGGTGCCCCCAAAGTAGAGCCTAACAGCAGGGAGGGAGCATGTGGTAAGTACCCTGCTGGCTACAGAGATGGGAGGCCCACAGGATCCTACTTGAGATCTGTAGCTTATGTGACAAACAGGGAGAACAGGTGACCAAGGACCAACAGATGTGGTGCAGTGCCTGCACAGCTGCGTCCTCCTCTTGTTGTTGGTCCCAGTGGCTTGTCTAGACCTTTCCCTGAGGCTGGGTCCTAGTTCCCGGTAACTCCCCAGCTTCCATGGGCCTAACTTCCAGCTGGCAATAGGGCTCCTGCTATAGATCTGATTTACGAACTCCAGGCTGCCTTAGTTGCTCAGGTGTGGTAACGCCACAGGAACCATGTGGCTAAAACAGGTAAAGGTATCATTCTTCAACAGCTGGCAAGAGCGGGCTGTCGTTGGTTTGGGGATAGACTTGACAGCAGCAGCACTTTGCCACAGTTGCTGAGGTCCTGGGGGCACTAAGGGACAGACTTCTTTGTGTGACCGCATAGGGAGAATGATGTATCTTAAGTATAATTGAATTCCAGCGTGATAATAATTGCCAGTCCTTACCCTCTACCGGTCATACACCCGGTGATGTCTGAAAACCCAGTGAGATGAACGAACTAGACTCCCCAAACAGCCCTTGAAGACATATACTTGCTCCTGGGATAGTTAATTTTATGTCACCTTGTCAGGCCACACTACTCAGTTGTTTGGTTAAACATTATTCTAGATGTTTCTATGAAAGTGTTTTGTGGATGAGATTCATCTTAAAAGAGAATTTAGCTGCTTCTCTTTCTCCCTCCATCTGTGAGTTCACAGCAAGACAGTAGCTAGCCATCTGCAAACGCAGGAGGGAGCCATCAATAAGAACCCAATGAGCTGGTGCCTTGAACTTAGACTTCCAGCGTGTAGACTTGTGAGAAATATTCATGCGGGATTTAAACTGTTCAGCCTGCATTTTTCTAGTACACCCTGAGCTGACAAGACTGTTATTAGCTACTCTCTGAGGCTGCTGGCACTGAGGTCAAGGCCTGGAACTCAGAAGCCATCAACACACACGGGTTGAACAAATAAGTAACAGCATGAGAAGACTATCATTATCCGAGACAAAGATCTGGCCAGAGTGCTGATCTTCAATGGTGACAAGTTCCTGGATGTAGCCGGTGTCAACAGTGGCTCATAGAAGTCTCAGAGGGCTCTCATGGGGTCTCAGAGGATGGTCCAGGACTCAGCCCTGGCTGAGTTGTTTGGGGGACATCTTGATGTCTCTGGAGGAAGGCTCCTCCATCTGCTTCTGAACAGAACCTGTTTCTTTGCTGGTATCTGGAAAGTTGTATACACTTCTCAGTGAAGGCCCCGGATGTCTTGTGAGTACGTCACCTGATGGCAGAGCATAGGTACACGTGTGTGGGGGCTGGCATGTGGTGGGTGCCATGCAATAGCTGTGTTGAACTAAGGGAGACTTTTGTGGATTGCCAGCAATCCTTGGTCTGGACAGTGGGGGCAGGTAGAGCCAGGCAGTGGGCTCTGAGTGGTCCTGTGGCCAGCAGCTGTTGCTAGGAGGGGGGCTGAGAAGGTGGAAATCATCCAAAGGTTTAATCTGTGCATTCTAACAGTGTCCGGCTCCCAGTCCTTAGAGGAATAAGTTGGAGTGTGTGTTAGGGGTATAGTAAAAGGCCCTCACTCAGAATCAGGAACTTGTGTAATGACCAGTGCAGAAAGTAGAAATGGTTCATGTCCATTTTGGGGCTGTGGGGAGGGGAAGAATCTGGAATCCATAAGGACTCCCAGAACTTTAGCACCCCAGGGACTGGGTCTATTTAAGAGTTATAGAAAGTTGTCTAAGTCCACCTCCCCGGGTGTAGGCAGGTAACTGGTAGATGTCAATACAAAATAAGGCACAAGTCTCTTAGTTAAAAAATGAGGATGAATTTCAAGGCGAGTCCCTGTCACACCAACTAGAGGTACAGATTGACTATTTGAAGATGATCAAGATGGAACCCTCAGAGGAGAAAGCAAACACTTCTTAGTCATACATATTTTAGTGGTTTTTCTATGTCCCTTTTATTTATTTTTAATGCAAGCTATCCACCCACTCATCCATCCACCCACCCATCCATCCACCCATTCATCCCTCCCTCCCTCCCTCCCTCCATTTACCCATCCATCCATCCATCTATCCATCCATCCGTCCATCCATCCATCCATCCATCCACCCATTCATCCATCCACCCATCTATCCACCCACCCATCCATCCATCCATCCATCCATCCATCCACCCATCTACCCATCCACCTAACCAACCCCTCCTCCTTCCATCCATCTATCCATCCATCTTTCAGAACCTCCTGTAGCCCAGGCTGTCAGCAAATTCACCATATAGCAGACAATGACTTTTCATTTCTGATACTCCTGTCTCTATTTCCTGAGTCTAGGTACTAGGATTATGGGTGTGGGTCACTATGCTTGATTTGTGTGGTACTGAGGATGCCCAGGACTCTGCATGCTAGGCAAGCACTCTACCAACTGAGCTACATCCCCAGCCCATGGTCTCACTTTGTAGCTCAGACTGTTCTGGAACTTACTATGTAGCCCAGGACAGCCTTGAATTTTGGGCAATTGTCCCACCTCAGCTTCCTGAGCTGGGATCACCATCTTGCCCAGCCATTTTCTTACCAGAATAATACAGTCGATACAAGGTTCCATGAGACACACACCATTCCCTCCATTTCATTACAAATACTTTTCTGATTTTTATTTTGGGTCCACTTCCTCCTTTGGAGCTGGGAGTGAAGAAGGACTTGGCTGCTGTGGGATGATCTATGCTGTGAATATGCATTCCTCTCATTGGTTAATAATAAAAGCTGTTTAACAAATAGCTGGGCAGGATAAGGTTAGGCGGAACAATCAGAGAACTCAAATGAGGAGGGACAGAGTGGAAGGAGAAGCTAGCCAGCTACCGAACAAGCAGGATGTAAAATGAGGTAATAAACCTTGAGTCATGTAGCAAAACAGATAGAAATATTCAGTTAGCTAGTAATAAGACTGAGCTATTGGTGGAACGCTAATATTTAATATAAGCCTCTGAATGATTATTTAGAAGCGACTGTGAAATGAGCAGGACACAGAAACCTCCATTTACAATTGGCTAAATCAATCACTGTGTCTAGAAAGTAACTCAAGCCTACTCAATCCAGTGCCTTTTAAGACTAGCAGAAGCCTCACAATTCTCACCCACTTAAACCAGGTAGATGTGGATGGAGCCTGGGTAACAGCAGCCAGGATTCCCCATTCCGAGCTTGTGCTCAGATGAAGTCAGCAGTTAGCTGGGGTAAACGTGAAGCAGAATGATGTCATTCGCATCCTGAATCAGTGCTTTATGCTAATCTAACACCCTCCTGGCTGACCAAGTCTGATTTTTTGTGAAACAGCCCTAACTGATCTGCTCCCTCCCAGGGCTGCTTTGAAGATTAAGGGAGGAATTCCACTTGGAGTTCTCAACCTCAGTCAGCTGTTATGACATTCATGTGACGAGGGAGACCTAAACCAATGCCACCACTGCTGTCACTGTGGATAGCTGTGTCTGGTGCAGCCTGGCTTGCAGTTGGACTAGCTGACTTCCAGCTGCGGAGATCTGGGGCAGACCAAGACGGAGCTCCCCAGGGTTGCCTTTGTTTGGAAGCTGCGTCTCAGTGTGAGCCTCTGGTGGCTTCCCAGTGTGCTCATCATGCTGAAATTGCAGCCTTCCCAGCTGTTGGCCACGGAGACAACCCAGAAAATGAGGCTGGCTCAGTAAATATTGAACCAAATTATGCAAATGAGTTCGCACAAGCAACTCAGCTGCAAAGATAGGGTCTGATTGGTGGGGCCTGGCCCGGTTTGTAGGAGACCTCACTTCCTCTCCTTTCCTGTGCTATTAGTCAGAGGCAAACACCTGGGTCCTGCAAAAGAGGTGGGCTTGCTCTGGGGGACCCTGCCTTCTCTGAAGGCCCATGAAGGAGGAAAACTGGAATTGCTTTGGGGGAGAACGAATAAGGGGGAGAAGAGGAGTAATTCTCTTCAAAGGTACTGTCTTGAGAACTCAACCTTCACTGACACAATCTGGCAAGGCGATGGATTTCTCATTACTGCCCAAGCGGCTCCCTACAGGGCTGATAGGACAATGGGACAATGGGCCATTTTCCCCTTGGGAGATAATGTTTTTCATGGAGTCCACAGCAGTGAAACTTGGATTGGAGAAATAGGGGTCTGACAGGGTGGACCAGCTGCCACATTGAAAGTCTTTTCTGCCAGTGGAAGGCGTGTGTGAGATGAACTGGAGATTGTTGGCAATCTGGGCACTTCCATGGAGTTCCATGTGCACAAAGGTATTTGCCTAAGGGCAGACAGCTTGCAGGTAGAGTCAGGGGCATGGGTGAAGTGGGCCAATGGCTGTGGCATTTATTAAGCCATATATTTATTTGTGTCATTGACAACATTTCCCACCAGAAAAAGGTGCTAATCTATATGTTAGCCCATCATGGCAGAAAAGGCAGAGTGGAGGAAATGTCAGGCCATTGTGGTGGTTTGAAAGAAAATGACCCCCAAAGGGAGTGGCACTATTAGGAGGTGTGGCTTTATTGGAGTAGGTGCGGTCTTGTTGGAGGAAGTGTGTCATTGTGGGGGCAGGCTTTGAGGTCTTTCATTTTTCTCCAGTTTCCCTTAGTGTGATGCTGAGACCACTTCCTGTTGCCTCCAAGGTGTAGGACTCTCAGCTGCATCCCCAGCACCATGGCTGTCCGCATGCTGCCAGGTCCCACCGTGATGATAATGGACTGAACCTCTGAAACTGTAAGCTACCTCTAGTGAAATGCTTTCCTTTATAAGAGTTGTTGTGGTCCTGGGGTCTCTAGACCACATAGCGTCACAGCAATAGAAACCTAACTGAGACAGACATCACAGTGGGGAAGGCAGGGTGGCGAGCATGTCAGACCATCACGGCGGGGAAGGCCAAGTGAAGGGGTGACAATCCACATTACCATGGAGGCAGAGTGGGCACCGGGGGCTAGGCTACATCCTTTAGCCCTTCCGGATTCTGCTGTTTGAAGGGATGGAGCTGTGAGCCCTCACTAAAGACTCTGAGCAGGGATAGGAGCAGCCTTCCTCTGAACCCAGCCGACCAGAGAAACAACATGGGGATGGACGTTCTCTCTGCTCCTCCACGGAAGACTGTGGGCTTTGATGCAATAAGGACAGCAGGACAAAGGGTTACCTTGGTGATGCAGGGCTTGATGCTCAGTGTCTCTTGCAGGGTAGTGTATCGGGATGGGCCCGGGAGCTCTCTGTCAACAGTAGCCACGCCACATTGTCACCAAGCTTTACCAAAGCTTCTGGAGTGGGGAGTGAAGGGGAACCACTTGTGAGGTTTTTGTTGTTGTTGTTGTTTTGAGACAGGATTTCTCTGGGTAACAGCCCTGGCTACCCTGGAGCTTTGTACCCTAGGTTGGCCGCAAGTTCACAGAGATTCATGCGAGTTCTTTTGGTGTTTGCCCAGAAGAGACAAAGAGACAGGATTAGGGAAGAGGGCCACACTTCCCAGCAGGAGGGAGCTACTGTATAGTTCCCTCGCTTTTGGTGACAGATGAGCACAAACCGTGGTTTGAACGAATGCAAATGCATTATGGGACAGCTCCAGGAGTCAGAGGTCCCACATGTGTGTCTCTGCACTAAAACTCTGTCTTTGGGGACATCTTCCTATTTGGTTCTAGGAAAGACTCCATTTCCTTGTCTTTCGGATTCCCAAAGGCTTCCCACATTTCTTGACTTGTGGCTGCATCACTCAGGCCTCTTGTCATTGAGCTCTTAAACTCTGGTCCTCCCATCTTCCTCTTTGGAGAGCTCTGTAATTGGTTTTATTTGGGCCCACCTAGACAACCTAGGATAATAGTTCTATCTAAATTGGTTTTTAAATATTTACTTATTGATTTTGTGTGTTGGAGTGCATGCATGTGGAGGTCAGAGGTCAACTTGTGAGAGTCAGTTTTCTCCTCTTTCCATGTAGGTTCAGGAATTGAACTCAGCTAATCAGGCTTGGAGTCAAGCTTCTTTACCTGTTGAATCATTTTATCTTCATAGTCCTAGCCTTCCTATTTCAAGGTCTGCTAATTAGCAACCCCAATTCCTCCTGCCCTGTAACCTGCGTAACCTGATATACTCACAGGTTCAAGGAATTAGGAAGAAAACATATCTCTTCCTTTCTTCCTTCTTCCTTCCTTCCTTCTCTCTCTCTCTTTCTTTCATTTTTGTGTGCATTTATGTGCATGCTTGTGTGTGTGTGTGTGTGCACAAACATGTGAACATGCCCGTGTAGGCCAGAAGACACCCTTGGGTTTTTTTTTTAAAGATTTATTTATTTATTTATTTTTTTTTTATTTATTTATTTATTCATTCATACAGTATCCTGCCTGTAGGTCAGAAGAGGGCACCAGATCTTGTTAGAGGTAGTTGTGAACCACCACGTGGTTGCTGGGAATTGAACTCAGGACCTCTGGAAGAGCAGTCAGTGCTCTTAACCGCTGAGCCATCTCTCCAGCCCCACCCTTGGGTTTTATATCTCTGGTGCCATCTACCTTTTTAAAAAAATGTATTTGTGTTTCTGTATATGTGTGTGTGTTCATGTGTAAGGATATACAAGTGGCTTCAGAGGTCAGAAGAGGGTGTTAGATGCCCTGAAGCTGGAATTACAGGCTGTCATGAGATGCTGTGCACAGGTGCTAGGAACTTAACTCAGGTCCTCTGCAACAGCAGCAAGTACTCTTAGCCTTGGAGCCATCTCTTCAGCACCCCCTCCTTCTTTTTTTACCCAGAATCTCTTACTAATTAGGAATTGGCCTGGAACTCACCTGGTAGGCAGGGCTTGGCTGTTTGACAAACCCCAGGGGTTCCCTTGTCTCCCCACAGGGGTAGAATTACAATGTGCACCAGCAAACCCAACGTTTTCTTTTTAAATGTGGTTCTGGGAGGTTGCATTCAGGTTGTCATGTTTCTAAGGCAAGCACTTTACCAACTGAGCTGTCTCTCCAGACCAGGACAGGGATACTTTTAGGATTTGTTACTTTGCCTCTCCCAGACATGGAGTAAACAACGGCCTGAATGCTGTTGTCACATAACCCTGTAACCCAAGGTCCTTATAGGTCTGGGGAAACCAAGTTACACTTGGGAATATTTTTCCCTTCCTGAAAATGAAAAAGGAACCCAGTCTATTAAATATAGTGAACTTGGTGACACTCCACCCCTGTGATCTAGAAACCATGGACACCACATTGCTCTTCTCCACATGCCCTCTGGTAATTTAAGGAATTCCTCTTCCTAGTTTTAGCAAGAAGCTTGCAAATTCATTTGCCATGTTGCAGATAAGTTACAAAATAACACCTCCCCCCCTTCTGATACTTTGTCCCCATAGTCCAGACTTCTCTGGTTTTCTGGTTCACCATCCTTAGTTTCCACTTCCCATTCCATGAGATCGTGTTTATTTGAAATTATTCTAGCCATAGTTAGGGTAAGCTGGTAAATCGAGGCAACCCAGAGCTGTCTGTAAGGAAAACTTGTGCCTGTGAACCAAGAAGCAGACATCCAACTAACAACAAAGATCCTGCTCTTGTCTAGTCAGTCATCCGTGAGGCACTAGAGAGGATTCTCTTTCTTTCCTGTTTGCCGAAGGTTTGGGTTCCCTTTATGGAAAACCCCCGCCCTGTAAGCCCCAGGTCAATCTTGTCCTCAGTTAACCCTTCGCCAGGGTCTAGGTCCACATCTCTGTCAGCTTATCTCTTGCCACACCTGTGCAGGGACACCTGTGACACCCAGTCACTGGAGGGAAGCCATAGTCTGGGGAAATCCTCAGGTACCCTCACACCGGCTGTCCTTTGCTCCTGCCAGTCAGCCTCTTCCTTGTTCCTCCGACTGCTCATCCTGTGAACTTCAGTTCCGATAGCAGCTGTTCTGCGCATAGCACTGGCTCATGACAAAAGATGAGCAAGTCTAGGCTTGTAGAGGACACGGGAGAAAGCTTACTTGTTTAAAGTGTTAGACGGGGGTTAGGGAGATGACTCTGTGGGTAAAGGGACACTCAACAGGCAAACAAGAGGGCCTGAGCTTGGATCCTGGCACCCACGGAAAGCTTGGTTGGCAATTCTTCACAAATCGTGCAAGGACAATTCTCAGCTTCATATAGAGAACCAAAACCCAGGATAGCGACAGCAATCCTGAGCAATAAAAGAACTGCTGGGGGTCTCACCATCCCTGATTTCAAGATGTACTACAGAGCTATGGAAGTAAAAACAGCAAGGCATGGGCATAAAAACAGACACATTGATCAATGGAATCGAATTGAAGACCCAGGCATGAATCCACACACCTATGGAGACCTGTGATAAAGAAGCAGAAATACACACCGGTCAGAAAGGATGTCTGTGTGTAGAAGAGTGCAAATAGAGCCACACTTTTTGCCCTGCAGAAACTCAACTCTAATTGGATCAAAGACCTCAACATAAAACCCGATACACTGCACCTAGTAGAAGAGAAAGTGGGGGGATAGTCTTGAACTCACTGCTACAGGAAAAGACTTTCTGAACACAACACCGATAGTGCAGGCGCTAGGATCGATGATTAATAAATGGCACCTCGTGAAACTGAAAAGCTTCTGTAAGGCAAAGGACACCGTCGTTGGGCAAAGTGGCAGGATACAGAATAGGAAAAGATTTTTATCAACTCCACATCCAATAGAGAACTAATATACAAAATATGTAAAGAATTCAAGGAACTAGATATCAAAAAACCAACCCAATGGAAAAAATGGAGTACATATCTAAACAGAATTCTCAATAGAGGAAACTCAAATGGCTGAGGAACACTTAAAAAAATGTTCAGCATATTCAGCCATCAGGGAGATGCAAATCAGAGCTACTTTGAGATGCCATCTTACACCTGCCAGAAGGACTAGGGCCAATAACACACATGACAGCTCAGACTCTCCAGGATGTGGAGCAAGGGGAACACTCATCCATTGCTGGTGGCTTGTACAGCCATTATGGAAATTAATATGGCAGTTTGTCAGAAAGATGGGAATCAATCTACCTCAAGATCTAGCTACACCACTCTTGGGCATATACCCAAAGGATGCTTCATCACACCACAAGGACATTTGCTCAACCATGTTCATTTCTGCTCTATTCATAATAGCCAGAAACTGGAAAACACCTAGATGTCCCTCAACAGAAGAATGGATAAACAAAATGTGGTGCTTTTACCCAATGGAGTAAAAATGACATGAAATTTACAGGAAAATGTGTGTAACCAGAAAAAACTATCCCGAGTGAGGTAACCCGGACCCAGAAAGATCAATATGGTATGTATTTGCTTATATGTGGATATTAGTCATTAAATAAATGATAACCAAGCTACAATCTATAGATGTTAGGCATAGAGGAAGGGACCAGGGGGCTACAAGGACCTTCTGGGGGAGGGGAAAATAGAATAGATTTTATGGGTGAAATGGGGATCAGAAGGGAAGGAATGTGAGGTTCAGGTGATGAAGGGAAGAGGAGAGAGGATTGAGGGAGAGAATACAGAGAGAGATATTGAGAATTGAGGGGCATCTGAGGGGTTGTATGGAAACCCAGTGCAGCGGAAACTTCCTAAAATATATGAAGGCAATCCCAATGAAGTCTCCAGATAATGAGGGATATGGACTCCCAGATGGCCACCTCTTGTTACCAAATTAAACTTCCAGTACTGGGACTGGGCTGAACCAATTGAGTTGTTAGCTAAGAGGTTTCCATGGAAATCCCCAAACAACCCATCTTATTGTTAAGACAACAGGTTGCTCTCCACAAACTGACAGCAAGGCCCCATTGCTGAAGACAACACCCACACAACTCACTGAACATGGAGAGGCTGAGCGAGTACTTACCTAGAAACTTCACCACCGTGTTCTAGTATCTTTGGTCCAGGAAGGTGCATCTGCAGGCTACCAAAAGAGAAACAAACACCAACCCAGCCACAAAACCTTTGATCCACAATCAGTCCTACCTGCCAAATACGCTACAGCAGTGGTGGCACAAAGCTTAGGGGAGTAACCAACTAACGTCTGATTTGACTTAAGGCCTCCACTCCAGGAAATGGAACCCATACTTGATATTGCTTGGGTGACCAAAGATCAGAGACTAGATAATCCAGAGACTCAGTGTAAAAGCAAATAATACTGGTCTCAAAAATAGGAACAATAAAATGATTCCTAATGATATTTTGTATACTCATTATTCTGGGTAGAAACTTGACACAAACCAAAGGCATTTGAGAGGAGGGAGCTTCAATTAAGAAAATACTTCCAGGGCTGGAGAGATGGCTCAGCGGTTAGGAGCATCGCCTGCTCTTCCAAAGGTCCTGAGTTCAATTCCCGGCAACCACATGGTGGCTCACAGCCATCTGTAATGAGGTCTGGTGCCCTCTTCTGGCCTGCAGGCATACACGCAGACAGAATATTGTATACATAATAAATAAATAAATAAATATTCTTTTTTAAAAAAGAAAATGCTTCCATAAGATGAGGCTGTAGGCAAGCCTGTAGACCATTTTCTTAATTAGCGATTGATGGGTCAAGGCCAAGCCCATTGTGGGTGGTTCCGTCTCTGGGCTGGTGGTGCTGGGTTCTATAAGTTAGGAATCAGTGAGAGGAGGAGGAGAAGAGGGTAGATGCCCGGGGTGTTACAACTTCAACACGTTTAACGCACATGTGTGATTGTGTCTTAGTTAGGCTTTCTAATGCTGTGTTGATAGACCATGATCAAAAGCAAATGGCGGAGGGAAGCGTTTGTTTGGTTTACGCTTCCACATCACTGTTCATTATTGAAGGAAGTCAGGACAAGAACTCAAGCAAGACAGGAACCCTGGAGGCAGGAGCTGATGCTGAGGCCATGGAGGCTTGCTTCCCCTGCCTTGCTCAGCCTGCTTTCTTATAGAACCCTCCTATTCCCCCACCTCTCTGTGTGCAGTGTGTGTGTGCGTACATGCAGGTCTGGCATAGAGGCCACAGCTGCTGTGTGTTGTGATTGTGACAGCCGTCCATCCCATAATCACATATCCAGAAGACAGCATACACAGCAACTCTCTCTACCCTCCAGCTCTTAATGACTTCCTACCCCCTGATACTCCCTGTGCCTTGGAGGGAATGATATAGATGCCTCAATTAGGTCTGAGCATTCAATATCAAAATCGAATGTGGAAGGCAGCCAAGAACAGAGTAAATAACTGATGGGTGCTAACAGCTTGATTTACAAAGGAGATTGGATTTGAGATTCCTAGGGATCCATAGTCCCTTTCCATTCACGTCTGTTTGCTCTCTTGGCTTCTAAGTCCTCGTCCCTGGATCTTGCACTGCCCCCTGGGATCTTTAGGATCTGAAGTCAAGTTTGCTGAAATAACGGCAAATCATGATTCAAATCTTGCCAACTATAGGGAATAGAGACCAAAGTGTTATACAAGCTAAACACATGATAATTAAAAAAGTATGTGCAGCCTCATTTTGTTAACTATTTAAACATTGCTCATCCCTCAACACAGCAGCTGGACAGAGAATAATTGATTTCAAACATCTTTGAGATTTTGCTGAGTGTAACTGGAAATTCTAGCATTTAGATATTCTTAATCCTGCTATTATTATGGTATATTTGTCAAGGTAAGGGACTCCAAATACTTAGCAACTTGCTAACTTGGATATGTCTCTCTCTATATATAAATATAGAGAGGGGGGTTTAGCTCTGTAGCCCAGGCTAGCATAGAACTTGATATGTAGTTCAAGTTGACCTTGAAATCTCTGTCCTACTAACCCTCCCAGATGCTGAGGTCACAGCTGTGTGCCACCATTCTCCTGGGCTTTCATTTTCATTTCTAACTTCGTAAAATAAGGGATGGGGTTGGGCAATCTTAGTTTCTAGATTAAGTTCCATGAATCCAAAAACACTTAATACACCTTTCTTTTTCAAAACTAAAATGTTGGGGTCAAGGTGCTGGTTCAGTCAATAAAATGTTTGCTGTGCAATCATCAGGAATAATGTTCAAGTCTTAGCACCAATGAGATAAATCCATGTACACTGGCACACATCTGTAATCCCCAAACTGGGGAGACAGAGACAGAAGGCTCTTAGAAGACAGCATCCCACAGCTATGCTCCCCATCCTCCAGAAGACAGCATCCCACAGCTACGCTCTCCATCCTCCAGTAGACAGCATCCCACAGCTACGCTCTCCATCCTCCAGAAGACCGCATCCCACAGCCATACTCCTCATCCTCCAGGAGACAGCATCCCACAGCTACGCTCTCCATCCTCCAGTAGACAGCATCCCACAGGCATGCTCTCCATCCTCCAGAAGACAGCATCCCACAGCCATACTCCTAATCCTCCAGAAGACAGCATCCCACAGCTACGCTCTCCATCCTCCAGAAGACAGCATCCCACAGCCATACTCCTCATCCTCCAGAAGACAGCATCCCACAGCTACGCTCTCCATCCTCCAGCTCTTACAGTCTTTCTACTCCTCTTCCATGGTGTTCCTTTTAATTTAGAGATATCTCAATTAGAACTGAGCATTCAATATGAAAAGAAAGTTCTAATGGGGATGTCAGCCAAAAAACAATAGCTGATGGGCAGTGTGTGTGTATATGTGTGTGTGTGTGTGCGCGCGCACGTGTGTGCGCGTGCGTGTGCATGTGTGTGTATGTGTAGGTCAGAAGACAATTTTGTGGTGTCAGTTCTCTCCTTCCATATTTATATGGATTGCATGGATCTGCAAAATATTGCTACATCTAATATTTTTTAAAGTAAAGATTGAGAGAAATGGAATATTTAAACACAAAAATAAACAGGTCACTAGATGTGTGTGACCTTTACCAGTGATCCACCTTACCAGCCCCAATACAATTCCATAGCTCAATGAATACAAGAAAGATGATGGAAATCACACCAAATTGTTTCATAACCAAGCTTCTTAAAATCTACATAGCAAAACTGTAGCTCAACTCACCCACAAAGGTACTCCTCCTCTGAAACTGAACACAAAGGTATTGTAATAAAGAATCATAGCTAGTAATTAGAGATTGAGAGCTGGAGATGCTCAGTGGTTAAGAGCACTTGTTGCTTTTCCAGAGGACCTGGGTTTGATTCCCAGCACCCACATAGCCATTGACAAACATTCATAACTCCAGGCCCAAGGAATCAACATACTCTTTTGACCTCCAAGGAAACCAGACATACGAGTGTTGCACATACATACAAATATACTGGCAAAACACTCAAATATAAGATAAAAAATGAACAAATCTAGTTTTTTTTGAGACAGGGTTTCTCTGTGTAGCCTTAGCTGTTCTGGAACTCACTCTGTAGCCCAGGCTGACCTAGAACTCACAGAAATTCGCCTGCCTCTGCCTCCTGAGTACTGGGGTTAAAGACATATGCTACCACTGCCAGGTGACTACATCCAATACTTTTCAAATTTAAGATTGAGAGAAAATGGAATCTTAAAACACAATAAAAATAAATAGGAAATCAAGAAAAAAGAAAATGAAAAACAGATGAGACAGAGGAAATGTATTAAGAGCAGAGATTATCAATAACCAATAGTCAAATATAACTAAACTAAGAAAACTAAGAATAAGTAATGTTATATGTTAAAAGTTAGTCAGTGGTGGTGCACGCCTTTAATCCCAGCACTCAGGAGGCAGAGGCAGGCAGATCTCTGTGAATTTGAGGCCAGCCTGGTCTACAAAAGCCAGTTCTGTCTCAAAAAAAAAATAAGTTAGTAGTTAGGACTGGAGAGATTTCTCAGTGGTTAGAGACATTGACTGCTCTTCCAGAGGTCTTGGGTTCAGTTCCCAGCACCCACATGGCTTATAGCTGTTCATAACATTAGTTCCAGAGGATCTGATGCTCTCTTCTGGCCTCTGCAGACAACCGGAACACAAATGATACACATATATACACGCAGGCAAAACAGTTATGCACATAAAAAGAAAACAAATACATGTAAAATAGCTTTCTTTTCCTTTCTTTCCTTCCTCCCTCCCTCCCTCCCTCCCTCTTCCTTCCTTCCTTCCTTCCTTCCTTCCTTCCTCCCTCCCTCCCTCCCTCCCTCTCTGTCTCTCTCTGTCTCTCTCTCTCTCTCTCTTTCTTTCTTTCTTTATTTCTTTTTTGCTAGGTTGGTTGTTTTGATAGAGTCTTACTCTGTCACCCAGGCTGGCCTGGACCTGAAATTCCTCCTGCCTGCATGCTGGGACTACAGTCTGTGTCATAGTACCCAGCTAATTATAATTTTTAAAGAGCTGACCACGATGAGGAGTGGGTGCAGGAGAGGCAAGCTGCAGTTGTCAGTGAGGTGGTCGGATTGAGACTTCGTTATGGAGGACGACACAGATCAGAAGACTGCCTGATAATTGTCTGTGAGAGACAAAGGCAAAGGAGTGAACACGACAGACAAAAGAGCGAGCCAAGATGTCTGGGGTAGAGTAAATGGAAGAGGAACTGGAGACAGATTATGGAGGCCATGATCTTACTCTGGGTGAAGCAGGAGACAATGCCGGGTCCAAGGAAAGTGTGACTGTAGGTGATGCAAGCGTTGAGAGGCTCATTCAGATTCAGGCTGGGAACTAACTGGGCATGGGTGGGGGGGCACAAGTGCCATCAGGAGGAGGAGAGGCTGATCTCAACTCGAGAGAGATGATGGAATCTTGGACCAGCGTCAGAGAGTAAAGGCAGCAGGAAACTTTTTCTAGTCTAGTCAGATTCTAAAGGGACATTGCTGGCACTCTCCAACAACTATATATGGAGGACGAGAGGCGTGAGCGGGCAGAGAGGGGCCGAGGTGCCAAGGTAGGTTCGCTTCTTTCATCTCACTGCTGTGACTAAAACTTGGTGAGAAACAGCTTAAGAAGAATTTGTTTTGGTTTGCAGTGTGAGGTGGCACAGTCTGTCATGGCAGTGTGGCCTGGTTGTTGGCCGTGCTGTGCTGGCCGTCAAGGAACAGGAAGTGGACAGGAAGTGGGGCTGGTCTATGAACCTCAATGTGGCCCCAGTGGTCTGTTTCCTCCAGCTGGGCTATCCCTCCTAAAGGTTCCACAATATTCCAAAACACCACCACATCCAAATGCTGAAATACATGAGCTTCTAGGGGACACTTCATATTCAAACCACAGCACCAGCTCTTTGGCTTGAGGACACGGAAGACCGGGACTCCCTTCACCTGAAATGAGAGCTTCCTGGGTGAAGCAGATTAGCTTCCATTTTGGATACGTTGAATTTGAGGTGTCTAGCCAATGCCCAAGAGAGATGTCAAAAGATTGTAGAGGGATCTAGGATGTGGGAATCACTGGTTCAAAATAATAAGGAAATTAAGGTTACTGGGGATTTAATGCCAACAGAAAGGAAGAGAAAAAATATCACCAATGCCCAAAGCCTCTTGCAGTGGCTGAGGAAGACTGCAAAGGACCTAACAGTGAGGTGCAAAACAAGGGAGAAAGAGGACCTGAAAGCCAGGTGAGGAATGGAGTATATCTACGCTGCTTACAGGGGATGGAGCAGAAAGCCTGGGAACTGACCATAGGCCCGTATTTCTGTGTGGTATGGCAGCCAGGCTATCAAGCCATAGTTCACCTGAAGTGGACACATAACCTTCCAGACAGGCTGTCACTACCTAACAAAAGATCAGGATGTTGTTTTGCTCCTTTCTTGGTAATTTGGAGGATGCCTGATAGAGATGCTAATTCAAGCCTATGTGACAGCTAGCTTACAGAGCAGATAGGTAGATGTGGATGTGACTAAAAGAAATTCTCCTGGTTACCTAGGAAACAGAATGCTAATGATTTTACCCCTCAGTTTTTGTTTTGATATATAAGGCTATTTGGAGAATAAAGCGGGAGGAATTCTTCAGGATGTGAACACAGAACGCTGAGAATCTCCCTCCCAATGAAGCCATGTGAGTTGTGTCTTTATTCCCGTGCCTCCATGCTAGTCAAGAGAAAGATAGTTTATGTTGGGGTCTGGTCCAGAGAAATAATTTAGACTCTGGGCTAGCACCGGACCCCGACAACTGACCATTGGATTTTGTGGCACAGAAGTCACTAGCGATAAGTGACTTCACTTTGGTGGAGTGTCTGGGGAGGTCATGGTTACAGGTGGTTTAAGAGAGGGCAGAAAGAGAAACCAGAAACAGAACCCACAGATAAGACATGGGAGGCGTGTCATCTGTGAAAGGACGTAGACAAAGGGACCGGAGTTTCTCTTTTCAAAGACTCAGAAATAGCATGCTTCCTGGTGATGGTGGCTGTGGTTCAAGGTGAGAGAGCATTTGAGAGAGCTGTGGGACCAACATTCTCAAAAGCGGGAGCGGCTGTGAAGGGAGGGATCATAAGCCAATTGTTCGCAAGCCTGGCTCCCTCCGGAGTCATGGGCTGGAATTGTTCTCATTTATTTGATGCTGTAGAACATGACATCTAAGTGCTGAGGTACCTCCGTGCTGGGTTCAGCAAACTCTTGATTAAGCGTGACACTGGGGTTCAGGTTAACTCCTGGCTATCAGTCACATTAGTGGAACCCTAAGTTCATGCCCTGCTTTGTGAGTTGTTCCCTATGCTCTCTCCATGACGGGCTAAGCATAAAGAGTGAAGGTCCAAACAGGGGTTTCCTTAAGCGCAGAGTGCTGAACATAGAGGAGGCGGAGAGGAAGGTGTGGAAACCCTGGGGAGCTAGCTGCATGAAGAAAGGGGTATTTATCCGGAGACACTCCTGGAGAGGTACAGTGAGACAGACTGAAGAGCGCCCACTGAGTTCAGCCAAAGGAGGCTTTGTCAAAGTGGTTTCAGTGGCGAGGTCAGGAGGAAACCAGATTGCCGTGGGCCGCGCATGCGTGGGAGGTGAGGAAGTGCAGATAGAGTGCGAGGGATATTTGTTCAATTCATTCGGCTGTAAAGCGAGGGAATACTGCAATGACCAGGTCAGGGTGCTGGGAAGGGAGGATTATGTCAGGATGGGAGGCGTGGGATGTTTCTGTGCGGGGAGGAGAGAACCGAAGAGGAATAGCGGCCTGACAGAATGAGGAGAGAGTCAGTGCCAGAGAGCTTTGAAGGAGATGGGCAAGACTGAGGGATGAGGAGAGGGGAAGCTGGGCGTGCAAGCACATAGGGCATAGTCTGTGATGGAGGCTTGTGGGTTTCACGTGGTGCAGACTAGGACGAGGTGGACTGAAGAATGTCTGGGTTATGAGAGCAGACAGTGTAGCTTTGGCTGAATGCCCACAGCAGGGCAATGTATTGCTCCCATTGACCCCTCACCATAAACTTAGAGGCTGCCTATCCTGGAAGGAAGGAAGTGCTGTGGCCAAGGAACAAAGGGACAGATCAAAACATAAACAAAGACCTGACCAAGTGCCACAATGGCTTTTCTCACCACCCAGCCCCTCAGAGGGGGGCTTTCATCTTTGCTCTTTGCTTTCTGTTTTATACCCTTGAGGCCGGGTCTTGTTATATAGCCCTGGCTGGCTTTGAACTCATGGCCCTCCTCCGTCCTGGCTCAGCTTCCCTGGTGCTGGAATCATAGGCTTACACCACCAGCCAGCACCACCTTGCTCTTTGACCTATCAAAATACGTTGGGATGGCAGTAACTCGGTCTGCCTTCTGCCAAAGAAAGGAATGAGGGAAGCATAATATTGTTTAGATGGTTCTAGATGTCTCAGTCAGAAAACATCAGGAGCCACATGTGGTATGCACATTAATAACTCCAGTACCACTGGAGGCAGAGCAGGGCCAGGAGTTCAAGGCCAGCTCCAACTAAATAATGAGTTGGAGGTCAACCTGGGTTACACGAGGCCCTGTTTCAAAAAGTCCAAATGAAAGCAAAAGAAAAAAAAATTGAGGTACCGAGGAGCTCTTTGGAATAAAAGCAGACAAAGCAGAAGGTTTTCATAACACAGTAACTCCAGGCTTACCTTTATGCCTCAATCCTTTAATAAGTTCCTCACATTGTGCGAACCCCCAACTATAAACTTATTTTTGTTGCTACTTTGTAATGGTAATTTTGCTGCTGTTATGAATCCTAATGTAACTATCTGATATGCAGATGGTCTTAGTTGACCCCCCCATGAAAGGGTCATTCAACCCCCAAAGAGGTCGTGTCCCACAGGTTGAGAACCAAGCCTTAATAAGAGAGACATATGTGCCACATCAGGGAGCAGAGTGTTTCTTTTGGAGAAAGTCAACGTCTGCTGTGGGGAAGGGTGACAATCCCGCATCATTCGTTTTACTTATTTTACCCCATTTATTTCTGTTCCTTGAAACAAGCTCTTGCTATGTGGTCAGGGCCTGCATCGAATGTGCTAGGTAGCCGAGGCTGGCATCAAAGTCATGTTTGTGCTTGTGATCCCAGGTGTGCACCGCCACATCTGGCCACCCTCAGACACTTCAGAGAAAACTGGGGGAAGCTCTTGGTTGGGAAGAACAAACCACAATGAGAGCACCTGACCACGCCCACGCCCCTTCACAGGGATGACTCAGATATCAGGTGGAGAAGAATAACATTAGTGACCCTGGGGCTCCAGAGTCTGGAAGACACCAGAACGGAGAGTCAGGATGTGTTTGCAACATGAGGTGCACGGGCTATCCCAAGGTGGAGAGGTGGGGCGTGAGGCTGAGGGTGATGGAAGAGATAACAGTGAGGGATTGGGGCGTTAGAGAAAGATAAGGAATGCGTGTGGATGCAGACCACAGGGCAAGCATGATGGGCCAGAAACCTTGGCAGCCATGCCTGGCTTTATACTCCGTTTGTTTTTAAAAATTTAAGTGAGTTAATTGATTAATTTCAGGCAGGGTCTCAAATAACCCAGACTGGCCTTGAACCCGCTATATAGCCAAGGGTGACCTTGAACTCATGGTCATCCTGCTTCAGACCCCCAAGTGCTGGGATTAGAGCCTGACTCTGGCCTATGTCAAATAGCTCTCGTGCTTGCCTTAATCCTCTGATGTAGCTGCCTGAATGTTCACAGTCATTTTTGAACAGAAGGCCTTACCCTTCCATTTCACACTGGGCCCTACAAACAATGTGGTTTGTGAGACTCCAAAACAGGTTGGGTACCATGGTGCATGCCTGTAGTCTCAGCCATTTGGCATGTTGAAGCAGGAGGCTTGAGAGTTTGGGGTCAGCCTGAGGAACGTAAAAAGACTATGTCTCAAAATATATGATATAACTAAGTCAGTCAATCCCTTGACATGGACAAAAGAAAAATAAAGAGAAAAAAGGGATGGGTGTGGTGGCACATGCCTTTTAATCCCAGCAGAGGCAGAGGGAGGTAGAGCTCTGTGAGGAAGGATGCAACCCCCCATACATTTATTTACATGTTAATGTAGTCACTTAATTAATCTATTTATGGAGACTAGGTCTTTTGTTTTGTTTTGTTTTTTTCAAGACAGGGTTTCTCTGTAGCTTTGGAGCCTGTCCTGGAACTCGCTCTTGTAGACCAGGCTGGCTTCTAACTCACAGAGATCCATCTGCCTCTGCCTCCCCAGTGCTGGATTAAAGGCGTGCACCACCACAGCCAGGCAATAGAGACTAGGTTTTACTTTATAGCCCCGGGCTGGCCTTGAACTCTCCACCCTCCTGCTTTAGTCTACTGAATGCTAGGATTACAGTTGTCTGCTGTGCTGTTGTCTCTCGTACCCAGACCTTCCTCTCTCCTCAACTGTTATCAACAGTTATGTGTGCATTTCCTCCTTCTCCTCTAGAGACAGTGAGACCCTCTCCCCCTCACACATTTTTTCTCTTTATTTTAAGTAATTATCTTCAATTGCAAATGTATTGGAAATGGATTCTCATATAATGATTTTTTTTGTCTCTATCAAGGAATTTAGTCAGATACAGAATCTTTTTGCTTTGTTTTGCTTGCATGTATATCTGTGTGCCATGTGCATGACTGGTTTCTGTGGAGGACTGAAGAGGGCATCTGATTCCCTGGAAGTGGAATTACAGATGGTTGAGAGCTTCCATGTGGGTGCTGGAAATTGAACCCAGGTCCTCTGGAAGAGCAGCAAGTGCTCTTAACTGCTGAACCATATCTCCAGCCCCTTTATAGACTTCTTAATGCATTCCTGAATTCAGTTTGCAAGTATTTTGTTGAGAACTTTGCATTTATGTTTATTAAGAAATTGGTCTGTAATTTTCTTTTATTTTTTCTGTGTCTGGTTTGGTAATGGGTAATGTTTTTTAGAGTCAATTTGGTAGTGTTTTCTCATTTTCTATTTTGTGGAACAAGTTAAGAATTTCCATGAGATCTTCCTTGAGAGTTTGTTTGATAGACTTCAGCAGTTAATTCATCTGGCTTTTCTCTGAGAGGAGACTTGATTATTGCTTTGATCTCGTTGCTTGTAATAGGTCTCTTTAAGTTACTTATATCTTCTGGATTTAGTTTTAGTAGGTCATACGTATAGAGACATTTATCTAATTTGCTAGGTTTTCCAGTGTTTTCGAAGATAAGTTTAAAAAATATTCTCCAATTATGTCTGGACTACACTGAAGGTTATTCTAACCACGCACTTTTCATTTCAATTTTGTTGATTCATGCCTTTTCCCTCTTTCTTTTTGTCAGATTAGCTAAGAGTTTGTCAATCTTATTAACTTTTTCAATGGGCCTGCTCTTTGTTTGGTTGATCAGGTATTCTTCTTTCAGTGTCTACCTCACTAATTTCTTCTCCACTTTCTTGATGTTTGCAATTGGCTGCTTGTTTTTCAAAAGCCTTCAAGCACATCGTTAGGTTATTTATTGGCCATTAGGTTATTTGTTTGCGATCTCTCAGCATTTTAAATGTGAGCACTTACTACTATAAACTTTTCTCTTGGGGCTCCTGTGCCTGTACCTCAGAGCTCTCACAGGCTGTGTTCTGACTTTCATTTGGCTCTAGGGATTTTAAAAGTTGCTCTCTGATTTCTCGAATGACCAATTGTTTGTCCAAAACTGTATTATTTAACCTTCAAGTGTTTTCTGTAGTTTTTTGTCTCTAATTTCTATTTTTATTCCATTGTGCCCTGATAGGTCAAAAAGACTTATTGTGATTCTTTGTCTGTTACGACTTGATTTGTATCTGTCTTAGTTAGGGTTTTATTGCTATGCAGAGATACCATGACTATGGCCAACTCTTAAGGAAAACATTTAACTCGAGTTGGCTTTCGGTTCAGAGGTTTAATCCATTGTCATCACAGGGGGAACATTGCAGCACAAAGGCAAATATGGTATTGAAGAAGGAGCCATCTGGATCGGCAGGCAGCAGAAAGAGAGAGTGAGACACTAGGCTTAGCTTGAGCTTCTCAAGCCTCAAAACATACTCTCAGGTACACACTTCTTCCAACAATCCACACCTACTCCAACAAAGCCACACAGCCGAATAGTGCCGCTTACTATGAGGGCTGTTATCATTCAAACCACCGCAGTCTCCTGTGATATGATCAGTTTTGGAGAATGTTCCTTGTGTCACTCAGAAAATTATGCACTCCATTTGTGTTGGCATAATATTCTTTATATGTATGTTAAGTCCAGTTGATTCATAGTATATTTTAGCTCTGAAGTTTCTTTGCTTATTTTTGTTTTGGAGAACCTATATAAATATGAGATTGGGGTGTTGAAATCCCTACTTTTGTGTCAGGACCTATATGGTCAATTATGCCTCTTAATGTTTGTTTTATGACATTAGCGACTCTGATATTTGGTGCATAAATGTTTAAAATTGTTACATTATCTCCCCCTCTATAATCTCCTCTAAATTAAAAAATGTGTATGCATGTTTTGCCTGTATGTTTGTCTGTGCACCATGTGCCATTAGTATGTCTGTTCCATTTAGTTTTATTTCTGTTCCTTCTCCTACACCATAAACTCCCAGGTTTGACACTGTGGTGGTTTGAAAGAAAATGGCCCCCATAGGGAGTGGCACTATTAAAAGATGTGGCTTTGTTGGAGTAGGTGCGGCCTTGTTGAAGGAATCGTGTCACTGTGGGGATGGGACTTGAGGTCTTCTATGCTCAAGTTACACTCAGTGACAGTTCACTTCCTATTGCCTTTGGATCAAGATGTAGAACTTTCAGCTCCTTCTCTAGTACCATGTCTACCTGTACGCTGCCAGGTCCCACCATGATGATGATGATAATGGACTAAACCTCAGAACTGTAAGTCAGTCACCATTAAATATTTTCCTTTTTAAGAGCTGCCATGTCTTTTGGTGTCTCTTCACAGCAATAGAAACCCAAACTAAGACAGACCCCTTGAATGTGTCCCAAAATTCTTGGAAATACCACTAATGCTCCTTAATATTTTTCCTTCCATATGTCTGTTTGTAATATTGTCTCTATTTTGTCCTTCATTCCTGAAATTCATTCTTCTGCACAGTCTTGTTTGTTAACAATTCTATCTGATGTGGTTTGTATTTGATTGAGTATCTCTGTCATTTCAAGTATTTCTGTTTGGTTGTATTCTGATGTTTCAACCTCCTTGTTGAATTTCCATCCACATTTGGGACTTTTCTCCTCCAATTTACTAACTGTTGAAGTCACTTTGGAAACTATCTTGTTGAAGTCTTAGACAGAGTTCCTTAATTCATGCGCATGTGTGTTTGAATCTTCTATATGACCCCTAACTCTTTTAAAGAGTAAGACTCCAATTTCCATCTTACACACATCAGCTATCTCTGTGATTTTATATTCCTTTACAGGGGAGTTAGTCAGCTGTGGATGGATTATAGGTGGTGTTTGTAACCTATCTCTTAGGGTTTTTTTTGTAGTATTTTGCACATCTATTTGAGTGTGTTTGTCTTTGGTGTTGACTTCCCCTTCTTCCAAATTCATTGGAGGTTCTGTTTTCTATTACTCTCCCTGGATGGGTGTTTGTAAGAAGGTCATCTGGTCAAACTTGGTGTTGATTGGCAAATGGAATCACTGAGGTCATCCTGTCTTGGCTATAGACCAACAGGATCAAGGGTAAATATGCAAGCTGAGCACCAAGAAGACCAGCTGGAGTCAAAACCCGTCATTCTTTGGATTTTTCTGAACATGCTCAAGACAAGAGTTCAAACATAGGACTCACTGAGATCTGTGCACTGGCTGAGGGTGGTGGTTAGAACCTCAAGACCACATCTATATTCTGGCATCACAAGAGTACAGACTCCTGGTCCTACAGTGACTGTGGGGACCTCAGAAGTTACAACCCCACCCCACTCTGACCTGTGAGACTGCTGGAGACCAAACTCTGGTTCCTCAGGGGACTCTAAAGCTCTAGTCAGTGCTGGTCCTGCTCTGACATCTAGTACTGGAGACTTGGTTACTTGTCTGGCATTAAGCCTTTCTTTAAAAGAAGGCATTACTGAGCCATCAAATACAGAATAGGAATATTATGGACATCCTTTCTAACTTCCTAAAGAATGGTTAGTAAAATATTGAGAGAGAGAACAATGGGACGAGGCCTCCAGCTCTGCTGGGACCAGAGAGCACTTCAAGGTCTCACCAAGCCACCACGCCTTCCCGTCTCAATGAACTATATGATCATGCTCTTGTCTTAAGTTCCATACAGAAGCTGTTTTGTCAAAGCAACAAGAAGTACTGATACTTACTTGTGTGTCTTGAGCCAAACTGACATTGACAGTATTGTACCTGTGACTTGTGTAAATTTCTAGGAGCTTGTGATAAGAAGAACATGGTTTCCCCAGGGTTTGCATGAAAAAGATAGATAGGTAGATAGATAGAAAGATAGATAGATAGATAGATAGATAGATAGATAGATAGATAGATAGATAGATAGAGAAACCCAGAAAGGAACGGGCCATGTCAGGGTGGTTTTTATAGTCTCTTCTTGTAGAAATAGTGGGGTGACTACTGGAATACAGAAGACTCACACAAGGGAACTGTCTTTAGCATGGTGAGCAACTGTTGGGCTTAATACTTATCCCAAGTGGATAACAAGGGAAATAATGGCCTCTACATGGCTGCCCCACCTCCCTAAAGCCAAGAGAGACACTTCTAACCCTATCACAAGTCAGCCCCACTAAGCCTAAGCCCAGCCTCACACCCTGATCTTACGCCCAACCTGAGCACTTCCTAACACAGAGCCACCTCATCTGGCCTTGGCCTAAAAGACAGGCTTAGTATTTGGGAACTAATAGAATCTTTCTAATCTCTCTGACTAGCATTCGGTGAACTGCTGTATGTGTGAGTGGCGGTGTGCTCCGTGGTGCTATGACAGCCTCTTACAGCCCCTGATTGTCATCTTTGACTCTTTGTTGGATTCAGGCTGTTTTGACTTTCGGACTTTCACTTGTCATGGACATCTTGAGTGACCTTTTTGAACCTTTGCTGTGCACGCAGTCTCGGGTAATGCAGACTGGTGTTGCAGGCCCTGTATGGCCTGAGCCTAGGCACCGCCACCAAGCTCACCGGGGAGCTATCTGTTGTCACCAAGAAGTGAGAGGATGGAGCACATCCATTTGACTATCTGGAGAAGGCTGGGAAATTTCAGATCAACAGGAGTCTAATAGAACGCGCAGTGTTCTAGAGAAAACCTGGCAAGAGTCTGCAGCCACCTGAACAAGCAGACTAGGATGAGGTCACTCTCCATGCGGAGCCATGGGATGAGACTCACAAGTAGCATTGAGGAAGATACACTTTCTGAAATTGGCCTCAAGTGTAAGTTGCTCATGGCCAGGAGGGCTGAGAACTACGGGCCTGGTCATTTGGGAAGGGCGGCAGCAACGGGATCCTCGGGGATGTTGTGGAACTACCTAGGATGGACACTGGGGGAGGAAGGATGTACAGAATCCCAGGAATGGGATTAACAGGTAGGGGACTGTACCCAAGCCTGGGCTGCTCTGGGTTTTCCAGGCCCCAGGGTGACCTTGGAGTTGTAACTGTCCTGTGAGAGCTCTCCTCCATCTTTGTCTTCAAAGAAGTCCCCCTGCAGGTAAAGAAAAGTCAGTATCAGGGCTGGAGAGAAGGTTCAGTGGTTAAGGGCACTTGATGTTCTTGCACAGGACTCAGATTCAGTTCCTATCATACATGTGGCAGCTCAGAACTATCTGTAACTCCAGTTCCACAGGATCTACTGCCCTGTTCTGACCTCCCCAGGCACCAGACACACATGTGCATACAGATACATCCAGGCAAAACACTCATATACAGAAAATAAATAAATCTGAAAAACTTACAAAAGAAACACAGGCATAATGATAGTTTATTCTCTTCTTTCATGTACATATTTCATACAAGCAAAACTGGCTGGTCTTTAGGAGTATTTCAGTGACTGCCTGAAGGCCAACGTTACAACCGGCTACTAAAGCGGAGAGAGAGAAGCGTGGAGAATAGCGCTGATTGCCCAAGTGTAACCTCCCGAAGCCCTTCACATAGGGCTATGTCACCATGGAAGCAGCAGAGTGGATGGAAAAGGCACGACGCTGGCTTCATGTACTACTTCTGTGGCTTTGAACGAGCGACCTGGTTTCTCTAGAGCTCGTTTTCCTCCTCTGCAAACCATCCCCACGCTGCTGTCAGAACTGGTGCGTGTACTGAAGACGAAGTTTGTTCATATTGTCTCTGGCATTTGTGCGTGGTGGCCACCTTCCGGGATTCACAGTGCATGTTGCTTCTAGCAAGACCATAGTGACTATAGAAAATGACACAAAAGAGCCAATGACCCTCACCCAGTCTCTGTGACCCCTTCCTCTTTCAGTTCTTTGGCAGTAGACCATCTGGAGCCATGAAGAGGAAACCCATGTTTTCCCTCAACTGTAAGTGGAGGCGGCAAGGTCTACCCTCAGGCTCTCGAGAGGTCCCGGATTTGGCTGTATGTTGTGGTGTATTTAGAACAACCACAGTGAGTAGCCAGTCTTGCAGGTCTGTGTAGCAACAGAATGCTCTCAAGGGTCCTGGTTGGGATGATAAGATGTAAACTTTGAAACTTTAAGAAGCTGAGCAAGTCACTGACCAGTATATGCTATATTTGAAATTGTTGGTGCAGGAAATGAAGGACACTGAACTGGTTTTCTATTTACCCCACTACCTGAACAACCCCCTTTCCAACCCCTCCCTGTTAACCAAGGTACAAGAGGAAACCCAAGGGTTTTTGATGACTAGGGGAGGCTTTAGGGACAACAAAATATTGCTGACCAGAAGAGGAGTACCTTCCTGGGACAGTCTCCACTCACACGTACTGGCCACTTGGCTTCATTTAATCTATAGCTGGTGACATACTTCCGTGCAGGCCCAGACCTGCGCTCAGTCAGTGCAGGGAGAACTCCTGCCCAAGAGAACAGCAGACATCATCCCAAGAATGTGAACTTCACAGTGGCTCTTGTTGAACACAGCCTGGGGGCGCCTCCCTGATTGCTCAAGCATCTCTCTTCTCCTTATCTGTTGCTGCCTCTCGGGAAGCCAGGCTCAGATTGAGCAATGCTCTGGAATAACTGGGTCAGATCAAACACGGTCCATGAGGAGGAGACAATCCAAGTGCGGAGGTGGCCGCTCTCAAGGAGCGGCTGGCGCGCTGTGAACTGAACAGGAAAAGCAGGAATATCCACACAGATGACTCAGTGGCCCCAGAGCCTACTGGAACCAGCCCAGCTGGATTGACAATGCAGATTCGAACCATCAAGCGCCCACTAGCTCCTCCACCCCATGCTCCTCCACTGTCCAGCGTGCACGCCACTCTTCAGCCACACTGTGGTTTCTGACATCTCCTGAAAGGGGTCAAGGACCCATGCCTCTGGACCGTTTGCATCCCGCCCTCTCTCATCCTGCTCGTTCTTCTGGCAGTGTCCTTGTTCATGTATGTACGTAGGGGTGTAAGGGCATCTTCCACCGTGGACATCTGGAACCCAGAAGGCCTCTTTTGGAAGTAGATGCTTTCCTCCCACAATGCAGGGTCCTAGGGATTAAGCTAGGTTGTCAGGCATGGCAGCAGGCACCTCTACAAGCTGAGACACCAGGCCAGCAATCCACCTTAAATCAAGATCTCTTACTGAGCCTGTAGTTTACCAATGTGTCAGTCCGCTTAGGCTGACTGGCACTATGCCATGAGGATCCTCATGTTCCACTACTCCAGTACAGGGATTACAGGTGCTTGCGGCCACAGCCTTCTTTCTGTGTGGGTGCTGGGGGTCTAAACTCATGACCTTATGTTTGTATGTCACAAAATACCACCTGAACCATCTCCCTAGCTCTCTTTATGTCTTCTCCCTCTCTCTTTATTCTGCCTCTCTGATGTGTCCCCAATACCCGCAGGAGCCCCCAAGTTGCCTGCATTTTCCAAGGCACATTACTAGTGCTCCCACACACGCTGCATGGCTCTGCCTCTCAGCTCGTCAGACGAAGCTGCCAAAGGCTGAGCCATGGCTCACTCATCGCTGAATATTCAGAAGTTGGCACAGCACTTACTTGTGTCAGGTCCAAGTAGATGCCTGTCAAATGGAGGATTGAATGAATGGATGATGGTAAGAATGTTAGATATTAGGGTCAAGGCCCCTTGCTTGGCAACCTAGGTGTACCAGTGACCACTGAGGTATTTGGGCTATATCACTTACCATGACCTTGTCTCAGATGTCTCTTCTCTATGATGACAGCAGCACCCACACACCTTCCCCGTGGCCCTTCGATGAAGATGAAGTGACAGAATTTGTGGGCAAAGACTTTGAAGGTGCAATGGGACAGTGCACACCCCCCAACACCATGCAGTCTACCGGCCCGATGGCATTCCAAATCCTATTCCCATGCGAGCAAAGTGTTGGAAAGGAGACCTCCTGCTCAGTGGGCATGCCAAGAAGCTATCAGCAGAGAATCTTTCAGAGGGAGCATGGAGACAGATGTATGTGCTTATATGGAAATGTGTTTTGAACCAACATAACACGAGAATGGAATCCTTTCCAAACTGCCGCCGTCCAGCCCCTGCAGCTAATTACTTCCACCTGGAGGATGGAATCAGGCATCAGGCAAGCAAAAGCTCTCACCCCATGTTTGGGGAAAGAATTTACAGTAGCTGTCTTACGTGGATCTGCAGAATGGCAACAGTCAGCCGAGTCATCAATTCGAAGGGTCCCAAAGTCACCAGGTCGTTACTGGAAGGGGGTGTGAAGGAAGGGGACACAATTAACCTAAGAAACAGGCATGATGCAATTGAACATGACCCCTGTCTGTCTTAAACTTTCTCCTGTACAGCAAATCTCCTAGACTGGCCTTGAATTCTCTAAGTAGCAGAGACTGGCCTTGAACTCTCTAAGTAGCAGAGAATGACCTAGAACTTCTGATGCTTCCACCTCTCAACCTCTTGAGCACAAGGATTTTGGTGGGTCATGAGCTACCATGCTTAGTTTTTATGTGATTCTGGGCATCCAATCCAGAACTCTGTGCACGTGAGGTGTGGTGGACATGAAGAATGTCTCCCATTGGAATCCGGTATTTGGATACTCACTCTCCAGTTGGTGATGTTTGGGGCGGATTAGGAGGTGTGGCCTTATTGAGAATAGGCTACAGGGGTGGGCTTTGAGAGTTTATAGCCTCGTTTCTTTCCCAGTTACCTTCTTTGCTTCACATTATAGCTGAAGATAAGATCTCTCGGCAGTGGCTTCCTGGTCTGGCCACTTGCTACTACCTAGCCTCCCCCACCATTGGACACTCTCTGTCTGGAACCAGACACTTGAAATAAACCGTGTCTTCTACAAGCTGCCTTTGATCAGTATATTTTATCACAGCAACAGAAAGGAAACTAATATACCAGGCAGTTACTCTACCTACCTAGCGACATCCCCAGCTCCTGTCAGGGTATTTCCTTTTTTAAAAGATTTTTTTTTTAAATTAAATTTCTTTTCATATACTATATTTGATCATATTTGTTCCCTTCCTCCAACTCCTCTCAGACCTTACCTATCCAAGTTCATGTTCATTCTCTCTTAAAATAAAAAAACAAAATAAAGGGCTGGAGAGATGGCTCAGAGGTTAAGAGCACTGACTGCTCTTCCAGAGGTCCTGAGTTCAATTCCCAGCAATCACATGGTGGCTCACAGCCATCTATAATGAGATCTGGTGCCCTCTTCTGGCCTTCACACAGACAGAATATTGTATACATAATAAATAAATAAATCTTAAAAAAAAAGAAAAAAAAAAACAAAATAAAACAACCAAAACTAATAGTATTGTGGTGCGCGCACACACACACACACACATCGAAAAGGTTACCCACCGTTATCAAGTTAGCTTCATCCAAGAGATTTATGATGGTTCAGTTAATGTAATCCATCCCAGCAATAAACTAAAAGACAAAACCCACACGACCATCTCATTAGATGCAGAAAGGCCTTTGACAAAATTCAACATCCCTTTTGTGATAAAAGTCCAGAGAGGCATTTCTCAACCTGTGTGTCATGACCCCATTAGGGGTTGAACAATCCTTTCACCCAAGACCATCGGAAAACACAGATATTTGATTCATGACAGTAGCAAAATTACAGTAATGAAGCAATGAAACTAATTTTAAGGTTGAGGGGGTCAACGCAACATGATGGACCATATTTAAAGGGTCACAGCATTAGGAAGGTTAGAGGACCATTGTTCTAGAGAGACTAGAGATATGAAGAACATACCTCCACACAATAAAGATAATTTACAGCAAGCCTGTAACTAGTATCAACCTAAATGGAGACAAACTCAAACTTTCCACTAAAATCAGGAACAAGACAAGTTCTTGTTGACTTCAGTATAGCACTTGAAGCCTTAGCCAGAACAGTAGACGACTGAAAGAGATCAAGGATGAACATAGGAAAGAAAGAAGTCAAAGTATATTTATTTGCAGATGATATAACTTTATACATGAAAGACCCTAAAGAATCGACCAGAAAGCTTCTACAGCTAATAAGCCCTTTCTGCAAAGTAGCAGGATACAAAATTAACACATGAAAGTCAGTAGCCTTTCCTTGCACAGATGAGAAAGAAATCAGGGAAACAAAATTTTCACAATAGCCCTCAAAAAACGAGTTACCTTGGAATAACTTTAATCAGACACTTGTAGAATACAAATTTAAGCCACTGAAGAAATAAGTTGAAGATGGGAAGGCCTCTCATGCAAGTGGTTTGGTATGGTTAATATTGTGAAAATGGCCATTTTACCAAAAGCAATCTATAGAACCAATGTCATCCCATCAAAATTGCAACACAGTTCTTCACAGAAGTTTAAAAAACATTCTTAAATGTCACATGGAAGGCTGGAGAGATGGTTCACTGGCTGCTCTTCCAGAGGTCTTTAGTTCAATGCCCAGTAACCACATGGTGGCTCACAAACATCTGTAGTGGGATCTAATGCCATCTTCTGGTGTAAAGGTGTGCATGCAGATAAAGCACTCAAATACGTAAAATAAATAAATAAAAAAATTTCACTTGGAAACACACACATACACAAACCCCCTAGGTTAGCTAACATAATCCTGAATAATAAAAGAACTGCCGGAGGAACCACCATCCCAGAGATCAAGTTGTATTATGAAGCTACAGTAATAAAAGCAGCATCATATTGGCATAAAAACAGATATGTAGCTCACTGGAATAGAATTGAGGACCTAGAAATAATTTCACACACCTATAGACACTTGATACCCTGCCCCCAAAGTCAAAAAGACACACTGAAGAAAAGACAGTATCTTCTACAAATGGTGCTAGTCAAACTGATGGCTATATGTAGAAGAATGAAAATAGATCCATATTTATCATCCAAATGTATCAAGGACCTCAGTGGAAGACTAGGCACACTGGTACATTGTTTCTTATCCTGTCTATTGCTGGCTGTCTTGTTGAGCAGGTGTAGACAAAGCCGATTATTTCAGAAGATACTCTTCTGTGTGGACATCCGTTTCCTTTACCAAATACCTCGTCTAAATGAACACTCCACTATTGATGACCGCTGACCCTCTTCTACCTTCCACTTAGTGGTTTCCATTTTCTCAGATCTCAGATGTTTCTGAACTGGTGTGTATCTATTTTTGCAAACGACTTCTGGTGAGCTAAATGCTACCAATTAGAAGATTGAGCCTTGGACTGGACTCTCCCACAAGGAGGTTTCATGTCCACAACTCCAGGGAAGGGTGCAGTGAATCGTTCCCAGGGCATCATGACTCAAACTCTTTAATCTTGCTACCAACCACCTGGAGTCCCTTAATGAGGCACTGCCGTGCTCTGATGTTGTTTTTAAACCTTTAGAACCAGCTCAACTCTTCATTTCAGGTTGATGAAATTGGCCAGGATTCTTAGTGTCTATTGAACTATGTAGTATTCAGTTTTTGTTTTGTTTTTAAAATTCAGATGTATCTCTAAGTCAGGGGAGGAGACGCATGGCAGGGTGATGTGATAGTTTGAATGTAATTAGTTCCCATAAATTCAGAGAATGGTACGAGTGGGAGGTGTGGCCTTGTTGAAGTAGCTATGTCCTTGTTGGAGGAAGTGTGTCACTGTGGAGACAGGCTTTGAGGTTGCATATGCGCTCAGGCTATGCCCAGTGTGTGGGGCAGTTCACTTCCTGTTACCTGCAGATCCAATGTGTAGAATTCTCAACTCTTTCTCCAGCACCATGTCTTCCTTCCTGCTGCCGTGTCCCACCATGATGATAATGGACCGAACCTCTGAATTGTAAGCCATCCAATTAAATCTCTTCCTTTATAAGAGCTGCAGTGGTCATGGTGTCTCTTCACAGCAATAGAAACCCTAGCTGAGACTCCTGGGTTCAGGGACTATGGAAAAGACCTTAAAATATTTGAGCAGCGCATCAGACACAGTCACAGTCTCAGATGGGAGACAGGTAATGGGTCAGAGGTTTTGTTCTTTCTCCTCTCTCTGTTAGTTGCTCTTCCATTCCTGTTCTGTCCTCTAAGAGGCTAAAACCAGTCATGGTTTAGCATTACTCTATTTTAATTAGTTCTTTTTCTAATTGGTGCTATTATACGCACACACGTGGAGGGAAGCGGTTGATGTTGTGTGTATTCCTTAATTGCTCTCTACTTGTTTTTAAGACAGAGTCTCCCCATGAACCTCAAGCTCACGCATTCAGGGTAGACTGACTGTCTGCCTCCCCACAGCTGTGATTACAGATGTGCGCTGCTGTGACCACCTTGTCTATGTGGTTGGCTGGGGATCTGAACTCAGGTACTTGTGATCGCTTGGCAAGCGCATTACTGACTGAGCCATCTCTCCAATGCCTAGCTGATGTTCCTGACTGTGTTCCCACCTTTCACCTGGGCCATGTCAACAGCACCCAGGGGAGCTTATTTCTGTCTTAGCATCTCTCACATGAGCCACAGTACTGGTCTCTTAAGCCACCCCCTTCCTTTGTGATTCTGCTTCCAGTAGGGCAGAGTCTCATTGTTTTCTGGTTGAGCAGGTGTTTAGTGTTAGAGACAAAGTCTCATATAATCTATGTTATCCTCAAACTCTTGACCTCTTACCTCCACCTTCCTAAAGTTGTTTTTGAGACGTGTCACTATGAGCCCTGCTGACATCACAACTGTCCTACCTGGCCTCCCAAATGCTGGGATCAGGGGCTTTTGTCACTCCATCCATCCAGGGTCTTAATGAGATGTACAAGAGAGAGTTAGCCTAGATGCCTGGGTCCTGCTCCCACAGACTCAAATGATCTGGGTGTGGCCCCATATAATAAATCTTGAATGCCTCTTGGGGGAATTCTACTGCAGAACCAAGGTCGAAAGCTACTGTGTTAAGATAGTCTTTCTGGAACTTTGAAGGATAGACTGTAAACTCTCTACTAGTATTACTGAATTATCCCAGGGAGACCTTGGCATCTTCCAGCTACTACCTTAGTTTTCCAGTTGATTCCTGGGTACAGGCAAGAAGATGATCATTGTCTGTAGCTAAAACAGGGAAGATGGGTCAGTCTGAAGGAGAACAGGGAGGTCGTTTGGGAGTCTGATGTGGTGTTCAGTGGAGACACGAGGAAGCAAGAACCAGGACACAAGCAATGGAAACAGAGAATTCCACTGACTGTTATGTCTGCTTTCAAGCCTTGAGGCACAGCTAATAGCCATATTGATGTTTAAATTTATGGATACAAATGTGTAGGAATGGCCCTACTCCTCCCAGCAAGGGAGTGAGTTTGTATAAACCAGTACAACATCTTAGCAATCTCGGTAGGTAGAGTGAGAGAGGATGGCCTGGGACCACACACACTCCTGGTAAACTATGGTACCTGCATGCTAGTTTCAAAGAGGCTATTATTGCAAAGACTTTCTTTGCCCTTTCTCTGAGCAGCCTCCGGTCCACTCTGAGCTCAGGATCCTATCTACTGAGGTTGAGCACGCCTTCTTTACACCCCATCCTCCTCCTCCTTTATTTGTCTGTTCACTGTGTCTGCCTTTCTTTTGGTTGGGAATAATGCTCAATCAGTCGGCTGCATCTAACTATCCTTGGTTAAGATTGTGGGGGTGAGGCTGTGGGACTCTTGGACAGGTATGGAAAACTCTCTCATCCATACTCTTTCTATTGGGTCACCATCCTGTGGGAGTTTGAATGTAATTGACTCCCATAATCTCATAGGGAATGGTACTATTAGGAGGTGTGGCCATGCTGGAGTAGGTGTAACCTTTGTGGAGTAGGTGTGACCTTGTTGGAGGAAGTGTGTCACTGGGGAGGCAGGCTTTGAGGCCTCATATATGCCCAAGATACTGCCCAGTGTCACAGTTTACTTCCTGTTGCCTTCTGATCAAGATGTAGCCAGCACCATGTCTGCCTGGGTGCTGCCATGCATCCCACCATGATGCTAATGGACTAAACCTCTGAAAATATAAGTGAGCCACCCGAATTAAATGCTTTCCTTGTAAGAGTTGCCATGGTCATAGTGTCTCTTCACAGCAATAAAAACCCTAAGATACAGCTCTTAGGGAACTTTTGTTGTTCTGACTAAGACCTTTCCAAGAACCATCTGATATGAGCAGCGTGAGGTCCGGAAGCAGATGTGCAGAAGTGAGCATTTCCAGAACCTTCTGGCTTCCAGACTGCTGTCCTGTGGTGGGCAAGGGCCATGGTTCTCTTGAGGTCTCTCCAAGAAGTGTTTTCTTCTTCAAGGACAGTGCTTTAGAGTCAGTACAGAGACTGAAAGTCCTAACAAGTAGCCCATGCCAGTCTGAGAAGTTCACTACTCTCTTTGAGCCTTTTTTCCCCCTCTGTTTTGGTTCATGGTGGAGACTCTGTGAAAGACAGAGTCTTTCTCTGCCTGGGAAGAAACTTTGTAAGCTGTGAAGAACTCTGGGTCCAGAATGCTTTCTGATTCTGAGTGTTAATGCAAACAACTGATGTCTGGAGTTAACCATATAGGTTGAAGCGTCCCCTTGAAATAGCAAAGCTGGCCCAGCATTGATTCACCAAGTGGATCATAAGATTTTCCAACAAGGGATCCATCATTTATCTTTGAACATCCAAGAGCTCCTGTAAAACAATGCTGTGCAGGTTGTAACAAATCTAAGATAAAGGCATATGGGCAAAATACCCAGATTTACAGCATATTGGCTGTTTTGTAATCCAAAAATATGAAACCTGATTTTGGAAAGAACTGTTTGTCTCCTAGCCAAGCAGCAGAGCCAAGAAAGGACAGACTCAGTGGAGATGGTCCAGCATCTCCTAGAGTTCGGTCTGGGCTGGCCTAGTGGAATGCCTACTGGGGCTACAGTACAGGGCAGACTGCAGTGGGGATCAGGTGGGCGGGGCTTCTGAAGGCAGCCACAGTGTCACACTGACTGGTGGTAGCTTCGTAGGTACTGGGGCTGAGGGTGCTGGGTTTAGGATTTTTAAAGAGAAATTGGAAATCTAGGTTTCATATGCACACCTATGAAATTTCTGGTCTTTTGTTTGTTTGTTTTTGGTTTTTTGAGACAGGGTTTTTCTGAAGCTTTTGAAGCCTACCCTGGAACTAGCTTTTGTAGACCAGGCTGGCCTCGAACTCACAGAGATCCACCTGCCTCTCGAGTGCCGGGATTAAAGGTGTGCGCCACCACTGCCCGGTGAAATTTCTGTTTTTAAATGTTGGCAGTCAAACTGTGAAACACTGGGTGGGCCAACTTAACTAGATGTGCCGGCTGCTTTTGGCTACCCACCTACAACCTCTGCCCTGGACGGTTTGGCTGCTCATGGCAACCAATTCGGGAGACTTTAGAAGTGCCAGAGTTTGAATGGGTCTCACCCAAATCTGTTTAAATCAGAACTCCTGAGGGTAGGATCAGACACTGGGTAGGTTAACTGGCTGAGTATTCCCAGTGTTCAGCCAAGCTAGAAAAATGGTATGTCAGGGTCCTGTAAATTATAGCTTAGTCCTGTAGGGACTGGCAACATCAGTCCCTCCTGGAAGCTCATGAGACTCTCATCAATGAGGCCAGGGATGTGTGTTTTACAAAAGAACCACAGAAAAGATGTTATGCCTCATATTCAAGGTGCCTATAAACTATCCAAGCATCTTATAGAAATGTAGAAGCTAATCTAGGCATGGTGGTACTCATAGACTCTCTGCAAAGAATAAATAATAATAATAATAATAATAATAATAATAATAATAATAATAAAGCTCCTCATGCTGTGGTAGTCCCCAACCAAAAATTATTCTCATTGCTATTTCATAACTGTCATTTTGCTACAGTAGTTATGAATCGTATCGTAGATATCTGTGTTTTCTTTTTTTTTTTTACTGAAAAGAAGGCTCTTTATTTTTTTTAATTTTTATTGCTTTATAAATAATACCATTCAAAATTTCCACTTCCTCCCCTCCTCCCATTTCTCTAACGTGCTCCCCACTCACCCTCCTTCCTCCCCCTCCAGTCCTAAGAGAGGGCAGGGTACCCTTGCCCTGTGTGAAGTCCAAGGCCCTCCCTGCTCCATCCAGGCCTAGGAAGGTGTACATGCAAACAGACTAGGATCCCAAAAAGCCAGTACATGCAGTAGAGACAAATTCCAGTGCCATTATCATTGGCTTCTCAGTCAGCCCCCATTGTCATCCACATTCAGAGAGTCTGGTTTGATCCCATGCTCGTTCAGTCCCAGGCCAGCTGAATTTGGTGAGCTCCCATTAGATCAGGCACACTGTCTCAGTGGGTGGACCAACCCCTCGCAGTCCTGACTTCCTTGCTTATCTTCTCCCTCCTTCTACTCTTCAACTGGACCTTGGGAGCTCAGTCCATTGCTCTGATGTGAATGTGGGTCTCTGTTTCTATATCCATCCATCGGACGAAATTTCTATGGTGATGATCAAGATATTCATCAGTGTGACTATGGGACAAGGCCAGTTCAGGCACCCTCTCCTCTACTGCCCAAGGACCTAGCTGGGGACATCTCCGTGGACACCTGGGATCCCCTCTAGAGCCAAGTCTCTTGCCAACCCTAAAATGGCTCCCTTAATTATCTTCTTGCCTGCTCCCATATCTACCCTTCCTCCATTTCAACCATCCCACTCCCCTAAGTTCTCCCCAATCCTTCCCTTCTCCCTTCTCTCTCCCCCCTCCCCTTCCCTCCACTCTACCCCCACCCCACCCCCATACTCCCAACTTTTGCCCGGCG